>JAUTBV010107566.1:0-14782 GCA_032361325.1 Lepetodrilus fucensis
CGTCAGAAAGGTAACTTTCGCGAACATTGATGCCGGGCCCCCTGGGCGGGATTTGAACCTGGAACCTTTGGCTCCGACCTCACTCGCACTCCTAACCACATGACTAAACCCCCATCAGCAGTCACGTGGCGCACTGACCATGACATCGTCGTAGTCTTCATCGTCCTCGTTCTCGTCTTCGTTCTCGTCGTCGTCGTCGTCGTCAGGCTCGGGCAACTCTTCGTCGTCCTCGAGTTCGGCCAGCAGAGGGTTGCGGCAGCTCTCCAGGAACTCGTTGTCGCTCTCGCTGGACGTGGACGTGAGACTGCGGGTCAACGCCTGGCTCAGCGACGTCACGTTGGCCATGGTCTGCGTGGTGGTCAGCGTGTTGGACGTCTGCGAGGCCGACGCCGTCAAGCTCGGGTAACTCTGGGCAGCGCTCAGTAGGTTGCCTAGGTCAACAGAAGGGCACAGAGACAGCTACATTTTCCCGATCATTCGTAAATTGTGGAAGATTTGTAAGACATGAGTAACTAAAATGTGGTGCATTTTCGGGATCAATCGTATTAATTGTGTATACAATTTCTGTATAATTGATATAATTGATATAAATTGTTCAATTTCAGTAAGAAATTGTAAGTAAATATGAGAAAAAGTACATTATTCGTACCATTAGCAATAATTGTGCACTTTCGTAAAAAAATTTTTTTTAAAAAAGGCCAATAAATCCAATATACATAAACATGGCAAACATAGCATTTATTCTCAATAGTCAGCATTTATGGGTGAAAGATTCCTACTGTCGCCGATTTATTCATTCATACAATGAGCTCACAATGGATTACATCAATTTCTGACAATTACCAAAACAGCCCAGGAGGCCCACTTACTGGGTGAATTAGACAAGGCCAGTCGGACCAGACTGCTGGTGTTGGCGTTGCGGACGATGTTGCTGCCTCCGCCTCCCCCGGACATATTCCTCCGCGCGGCGGCGGCAAACGTATCCAGAAGACTGGCGGTCTGCTCCATGCTGGTCGGGAGATTTGGCACGCTGACGCTCATCAGATTGGTGGGCGACGACCTCGTCTGCGAGTCGGCTTTCTTCGCCGCCTCGTTCTTGGCCTGCTTCTCGCGGTTGGCGTTGGAGAGGTGGTGGACCTCCTTGACCGCAGCCGCCGAGCCCCCCACGGCTCCGGACAACTGACCGGTCCCCTCGTCCATGCCGGTCAGCACGTCCATCAGGCCGAAGTCGCTGCTGACCAGGGTGTCGTCGCTGCCGCGGTGGACGACCACCAGAGGGTCGTCGTTGGTCAGCGTGGCTTCAGATGACTCGTCCGCCTGGTCAACGGTTACCATGACGATGGCGTCCGAGCTGGCTCGGTTGACCACGCTCTCTGCCATGTTCTCAGCAGACTGGAACACACGAGATATTAAATAAAAAATTCTGAATCATTTGTAATGGATATCTCAATTCTATAATGCACACATATAATGATCTTGTAAATGATGTGCTAATATTATTTTATTATTTTTTATTATCTCTCTGTATATGAGCCTTTTTCAATAGGAAAAATTAGACTTGGAAATGTCCAATTTTTCATGTCTCGTGTGGAATTGACCATGTACAAATATCTACGTACCTCTATGGCAGCTGTGTACAGGCTCATACACAGACATCTACCAGACAGGTTTACACACAGGTTCATACACAGGTTCATACACAGGTATTGGCGGCCAGGCTGTACGTACCTCTATGGCAGCTGTGTACAGGATCACATACAGACCTCTACCATACACAGGTTCATACACAGGTTCAAACACAGGTTCAAACACAGGTTCACACACAGGTATTGGCGGCCAGGCTGTACGTACCTCCCTGACTGCCTGCATGGTGGCGGTGAGGTTCTCGGCGGACGCTGCCTGCTCCGTGGCGGCCACTGACGCCCTGGCCTCTGACACGTCGCTCAGACTCGGCGTGGAGCTGCTCTTCCTGCTCACACGGACCTTGTCCGACACCGTCGTCCCCGACGACCGGTTCTTGGAAACCCCGGCGACGGGCGTGTCGGCCTTGTTGAAGCGCAGCTTGTCGGGGTCATGTGAGGGCGCCAGGGAGAGGTCAAACTTGCACTCGGCGCCCATCCGGTACGAGTTGGAGCCACCCGCGTCCCACGTGACGTCAACCCAACCTGTGGCAGTAACGTCGTCGTTAGTAACAGTGCTCAATTTAGCGACGGATTTGGGAGGCATGGCGATATTTCACTTCTTTTAAGAGTTTCTGGCTATGCAAGAGCCAAATGGCTCCTTGGAAAAACATGTAACTTTGAGGCCTGAGTAATGGTAACAGTAACAGAGAACAGGAATCAAAGGTAAAACAGCTACGTAAAACAACAAACTAATCAATCAATCAATCAAAGGTAAGATATATTGGCGCAGATATGTAAAACAACAAACTAATCAATCAAGAATTCACCCGTTCCTAGCCAGACAAGCACCAACCCAGTCAGAATTACCCAGGTGCTCACCATTATGGAGTTCCCCTGTGACCATCCCCTCGCCTGGTGGGCTCCCGTCCTGGTCCCGCCACTTCCAGTCCATCCCCCGAACCACCCGCGCCCCCGGCATCATCTGTTTCAGCACGTGTGTGCGCAGGATCCGTCGCTGTCGACGCAGGTTCGCCTCTGCCTCTCTCGCAGCTTTACCTGCAGATACAACACCTCGAGGTAAGAATAACAGTAAAATCTCCAGATTGTTCTAAAAAAAATAAAAAAGCAGGAGAAAAGTAAACCTTTCAGGTAAGGAGTGAGAGTGATCACGGAATATAACGTCGCTGCGGGAATCTTTCACACGTTTGTGACGATGAGGATAACAGTAAAATCTCAAGATCGTTCTTAAAAACTAAAAAAGCAACACCTTGAGATTAGTCTCAAACAAGTAATATCTCAACATCGAGATATATGTTAAGGTGAGAATTTAAAAAAGCATCATTTCAAAGAAATTCATAGAGATTTGTGCAACAGAATTACTGATTAAAAATGTTTTTGACTAAACCCATATTCAGACCCAAACTCAATACGAAGGAGGCAATATATGAAATGAGTCTACACAAACATGTGTAAGCAAGAAATACTTTGCTTGGGTCCACATATGCACCTATGCACACAAGACACACAGACGCACACACACACACACACACAGACACACACGCAGACAATCACACACACGCAGACACACACACACAGACAATCACACACACGCAGACACACACACACAGACAATCACACACACGTAAGACCACATACCTATGTCGTCACAGCCTCCAGTGACGGAGCCGTAGATCTCGAAGCCGGACAGAGACAGATAGTGCGTCTGTCCGCTGGCGTTCTTCCCGGACTGCTGCAGTCTCACGTGTCTCCAGCCCTGACGCTCGTCTCGAGGCGTTTCTACGGGCCATGTCGCCGTGGACCTGCACACAGTCACAATAACGATATGAGTATCAACTCTGTATTCAGGTACTAATGATAATCGTGAAACCATCGGAATGGAATAAATGCCAACAGAAGTGTTCTGGGCGAGTGACGTTTTCATGGTTAACATATGGAAAATCTTGCTGCACATTTCGAAGGGCATGGCAGTAGATCAGCTGTGAAGTTCTCACCCTGGTTCGTTGAGGGAGCAGTCGTCGGTGTGCTGGTACATCGTCTGCCACGTGATTCCATCCTTGGACAGCTGCAAGTTCCAGTTCCGCAGAGCCGACCTGGTCACAGAGAGAGATGACGGACATGGTTGAGTAGCTCAGTTGGCACTCAGTTCACATCTACATCTCCATTTTGGATGCTTTCAGATGTCACAATTAGCTAATGGCTTACACCTACATATATATAGTCAATAGCAGCGACCGCTGTGCAAACTTCAGATTGTCATTGGTGTTCGATTGTGTAAACAGATTTCGCTTAATCATGTGCAATATAAAAGTAAAGGTCAGAGGTCAAATGCTGTACTCACTTCCCGTATCCTCGGGCGTGTCTCAGTGTGTACGACGTCGGTATAATCCACACGCCCAAATCAACCGCAAACCACGCTTTCCTGCAAAGAAACGCCACAGCGTCATTTATCATTACGAACTGAACTTATTATTATTACAATACATATCAATGTAGGATAAACAGCCAGAATAGTTTCTCAAATGCGCTTTTTGATGATAGGGTGAACAATATATTGTTATTAAGAACTAACAGGGTATCAGTTTCTCGAAGCTCTCTTAGCAATGTATTAGCTATCGGCAAAGAGAGTGCTATGGTCCCTTAGCGGCTAAGAGAGCTTCGAGAAACGATACGCTTGGTATCTCTCTTATCCAGTACAAGAGAGCTCTCACAATATGATCCCCGCATGCATAGATAGATCACTACGAGTACGAGAGCGCGATCGAGAGGCTTTGTGAAATGATACCCAGGACCCGTAGTGACAACTAAATTTTGCTTACCATTGGGTCATTCCATGCCAAATCACCTACAGATGTACACCAACCCCCCTCAGATTTTGCTGGAAAAAATACTAAAAATACTTTAGGGTATTTGATCAAGAAGTCTTTTCGATGAATGTTTATTAAAATATCGCAATTTAAAAATAGGTACCCTTGTGCTTTTTCAGGATCCGCGACACACGATTCGTATTCTGGAGCGTTTTTGGGCACTCATAACTTTCTAATTAGTTGAGATAATTGGGCACCCTAATGGTTTCTGGCCCAGGCTTTCAGAATCTGCATTCAAAAAGGAGATAGAAGGATTTTGTGCGGACAATTTATATTTTCCCATTTTTAAGGACTTGCCTGACCAAGGAAATATCTGATCACGTGCCAGGAGCAGTAAATTCTCTTTCTATGAGAAAAGGGCTGTTATTAGAAGAATGTATGGCTCATTTTGTTGTTAAATAAATATTTGGTGAAGGCCTGAAAATGGTCTTGGGTGAAAAAATGTCATTTCAAGGGGACATAACTCAGTGGTACGACTTGAACATATATTAATACGCACATCTAATGTTTTCTCGCAATTTGTTCATAGTTCAGTTGATGCATCAAAGACAAGATAAATAGCGGAACGTTCCCTATATTCATATAAAACATTAATATTTTGATAACTATTGAGTACTGGGGACTAAGAACCGGTAGTCTCAGATCGAAATTCGTTTTGTCCATTATACAGGTCAATCAACTGTGATATTATGCCTTTAAATAGAACAAAATAATATTATCTTTTGGAAAAAGAAAATAATTATTGTTCATGTCCAATGATGGTTTATCTATGACTTGTTCCGGCACTGTTTATTATTATTATTTTCTAATACTGTAATAATTTGAGTCCGCGTAATTAAAGTCTTTTACAGTAACTAATAACACTGTCGATGGAATATGATTTAAAAAAAATATATATATATATTTTTCAAAGTAGAACAAATTGGGTGAGCTGATCCGTAAACCAGGGAATCAATCAACTATGGCCTCAGTTATTATAAACTGAATTTTAAATTCAGCTGAGTTCTGAGTCATTTTCTCAAGAAATCCAGAACTGGTTGTATTGATAACACTGTTATCATTGCATGCTAATTTCCTGTATTCCCTTAGCATGTTTTAAGTGACTGGCGTGGGTACACTCTATTTTGACGAGAGTGATATCCTGCCAGTTTGACCTTTGACATGTTGGGTGATTATACACTAAATTGAGCATGTTGATGGTAGTGTTGAAGTGCTTGCCTGCCATGGCATCGGGGAAGCTTCCACTAAGGCTTGATTGGTTAATCAATAGAGTCTGTGGCCTGTAGCTTCTGAGTATGTTTACTTTGACTGTGGTAGCATTCACAAAAGTAAAATAAAACTTAACAATTATGTATTTAAAAAAATATTTATTTATTCCAAATTCACCATCTCCCTGCTGGATTAGGCACAGGCATGACTCTTTAGAACATTTCCAGTTGCCTTTAGCATGGAGAGGGTTATTGGCGATTATGAACATAGATTTAACGATTTAAAAAATCGTATCCAATGTTTACTTCAGTGGAATATGTTTTTGTCGTCGTAGATTTAGGTTCCCTGTAGGTCGAGATGGAATTATGAATGTAAATCATCTAGAATCGTAAATGGCAGTTTGAGTTGTATACTCCCCATGAAGTTGAGAAGGTGAAATGAGTGCACATTGATCAAAGTAATAATGTAGTGCTATTAGCAAGCTTTTGGGCATGGATTTGACGCAATATAAATATGCACATTAATTAGTAGTCGGACAAGTAACAGCCGTGCATGATATTAATATTACCAAAGGTGATGTCACATGTTATGACCCAGCATTTCACAAACTCCTGCTCATCTAGCAGTCTATGTGTGTAAATAAACAAACTGACTACTGTATTTATTGATAACAGATAATTTTTAAATAAGGAAGTCAATCACTGTGCACTGCATGGTGTAGGATTACCAGGGCCTGTATTCTCCTAAGAAGTTCATAAGTACATGTACTAAGAATTTTTCTAACTGGTTTTCTGCTTATGTCAATTTTAAATAGATCTTTTTGATTAAGAAGTTCTTAAGTTGCGAATTCCCGAGAATACGGTCCCAGGTTCTTTAAGT
Organism: Lepetodrilus fucensis; assembly: GCA_032361325.1. Classification (NCBI taxonomy): domain Eukaryota; kingdom Metazoa; phylum Mollusca; class Gastropoda; order Lepetellida; family Lepetodrilidae; genus Lepetodrilus; species Lepetodrilus fucensis. The sequence continues at coordinate 6,596 of JAUTBV010107566.1, forward strand.
TTATACAATAATGAAATTTTATGTTTGTCACTTTAATTTATTCGATTTTTATTATTCCAGAAGTCCAGTAGAATGGGAGCGGAGGAAAGCACGAGAAATGGCAACTACGGATTAATGGGTGCCAGCGCTGTGGTCGCTAACATGAACCGCCAAGCCGTGAAAGCCAGGTCGTGGTCTCTGCTTCACCAGTGCTCTCTCGACCAATGGAAAGGCGGACACGCAGGTACAGTACACATGATCACGTGACTGGTCATAGCAGTCGTCGTGTATGGGTTAAAGATTCTCGCTGTGATGTTACATAGTAAATCGTTCACTTACTAGTGTAGCAGTTGTCACGTATGGGTTAAAGATTATCGCTGTGTTATACAATAAATAACTTTTCGTGAAAGTCATTCTAGAATAATATTCCATATACATCAATCAATGATCACTACATGTAACCAGTGTATAAAACTCCAGCAGTTTCATTGCCAGACATGAGGACTGGTAAGTCTGAGAAGTTATCTGTCCTCACATATGTTGGCCAGTGATCGATTATATATACATGTTAAAAAACAAACAAAAGCAACACGACATGTGGGCGAGTTTAAGGCTAAAACTTTACTAGTCCTTGCTGAAAGTAACCTGTCACAGGCGTGTGGATGGGCTCTATTTTCGACACTGATGTAATGCATATATCCTTGTCATGTCTATTTTATGTCTGTATACTTGTAATGGCATGCCGGCGGCTTCGGTTGAATACTCCCCATAAAGTTGAGAAGGAATTGAGGGCACATATATCCATTGACCGGGATAATAATATAGCACACTATAAGCATATTATATTTAGCTTGGATTTGACGAAATATAAATGTTCACATTATTATTGTTTTTATTATCATAAAAAGTTGTTATAAATCAAATTGCGGCTGTACATGTTGCAGAGGCTGCTGGTTTCTCGGAGACGACGATGCTGTGCAATGGTGTGCTGTACAAAGACTGCAGTCTGACGTTCTGCACCAGCAGACAAGGCATCATCAACATCAACAAGTCCGGCCCTCTGTTCAGCTTCCGGCGGAAGAGCAAGTTCACCAAGATGGCAGAGCACTTCGAGTACAACCACATCCCCGCCCACCTGTCGTCCATCCAGAACTTCCACGTGAAGAGCGTCCTCTGCTACAAGGACAACACGGTCGTACTGCACCTGGTCCGTAACCTCATGACCCTTTTCGCCATCATCGACCTGGGCGCCAACAAGTACGTGGGGATCTTCGGCAAGCAGTCGGTGGAGTTCATCAACGAGGCAGTCCGTGGAGAGATCAGTCCCGACGGAACCACGTGCATTATCAAGATCCCGTCGCTCCGCAGCGACACCAACGCGTTCGTGTTCCAGCTCTACAGCCTGCAGACGCGGGAACTCATGAGCGAGATCTCGCCGCCGTTCAACCACGCGTTGTTCGCGTTCGACCCGCGCTTCTGCATGTCGCGAGTTGCAGCAACCAGCTTCGTCCAGGGCGAGGACAACAGCCTGAGCCTGGTGCAGGTTGGGACCTGGGATGTCCTGGCCACCAACTCGCGGGTGGACGACGTGCACGGGAGCCTGGACCCGAATCTCAAGGACCTGAAGTTCTCGCGCGACGGCCACCTAATCCTGGCTCTGATGGTCACCACTGGATGTCACTGCCGTGAGAAGAAGGCCCGTCGATTCCAGCCCATTGATCTGAGTATTTACATATTCAACGGCGACAACGCGAGAACGTTGCACTGCATACAGTACCACCGGTACGCGTGTGGGCAGCACTCGTGTCCAACAAACTACATGCCCATATTCTCGCACTGCGGAAGCCGCATGGCCATCGTACTCAACGACATGGAGACCACCATCGATCACGTGCAGATCTACAAGCTGCCCATGTATGGAACGCTGCAGAACTGCTGCCGCATACGCATCCTGCAACATTACCAGCCCAGCGTTATCTCCAGACTGCCGCTGCCATCGCGACTCATCAAGTATCTACAGTTCAAACCTGAATATGCGTAATGATAGTGACAACGACAGGTCGACGATTCGTCAAGTAATGGGTGAAAGATTACCGCTGCGACGTGACATAGTAATTGTCAACGACAAGGTTCTGTTAGTTTTTTAAGAAAACTAAGCGATCTGATTGGATAGAGATATATATTATAGGTGTCATTAAGAAATTGTCTACTTTGAGAAGTAGATTGCACTCTTTTGATAGGATATTAACTTTGTCCAGATTTTTGTACTTCTTGGAATCAATATAGTCCAATTGTAGTAACACTACATTTTGATAATACACAATATCTACGGTATGAAATTGTCTACCTTGATAAGTAAATTGAGCCCTTTTGATAGCATATTAATGTTCTCGAACATGTTTAATATGTTATGCTTGTTGGAATAACTAGTCCAATTGTAGTAACACAACTTTTACAGTAAGCAGATTTACACATATTGATCTTTTGTCAAGCTAACATTTATTACGTATTATTATGAAAAATGCCATATTTTGATTGTTTATTGCAAGAATGTTTTCAAATTTACACAATGTGCCATATATTATTTAGCTCTTGAATACGCTTGGATCATGTCAAAGAGTGTATTAATGATTTGCATATTTGTTTTCGTTTCCATTATTCCATTTCTCGACTTAATTTACAACAATTATATCGACAGAGATAGTTAGTTTTACATTGTGGAGTAGACAAATTACACATTTCCATAAATGTGGCAATATGATTCAAATAGTCATTTATAACATGAAAATAAACTACTGCCTCATACTGTAAATCACGAAATTAATTTGTCACTAATTTAATGCGACCTAGATTTTAGAAGTAAATGTGACACCAATAAAATGCAAACGGCCATGTCTCCATACATATATTTTTCCCCCGGTTTTACATTTAATGCACAGCAATTAAATGCGACAATACGGCGGTCACATTTTTCGCATTAATATTCTGTTTGCATTAATTTCATGATTTACAGTATTTCTTTTTGTCTTAACAGTGGCAAGATCATCTTTACAAGAGGTCAGAGGTCACTAATCAGGTCTTTGCATATTCTGATGCAACTATATTTTACTAACCAACAAATGTATGTTTTTCATAATTAATTGCACCTACTTGGCCTCTAGCAATGTCTACAACGTAATCATGACGTCACAATTCTTGTGAAGAAATTCCCCAAACCACATGGACTTGTAGACAGGACCCAATATGTAGACTTTGGGTAGCCTATAGTATATACTTAGAAAAAACACAAGTTGATCAAGTAGATCAGACCAAATTGGGGATGACCTTTATTTGCATTGGCGATCATAGCTTGATATCATTTTTGTAGATTATTTTTCATATTTTTTACTAGTTACATTAAATTTAAAAAATCATGGTCTGACTACATGTAGGAATATGTCCAAAGAAGATCTTGCCACATCACAACCATATTAACCTTCTTCATGTTGAAAGCAACCAGAGATGCCTTGAAGAGTTGTACCTAATCCAGCAGGGAGAAGGTTAATATATAATTTGTAAATACAACATATTAATATAAACATATGTTCAGAATTTCAAAAGCAACTCATGTTATATGCCTGTAATCATAGTAAATGGTTGACAATAATAATAATAACAACAACAACAACTGTTTGTTACTAAAACAATGTTTCCAATTGATAATAATGCTAATATTTATCTTATTACTAAAACTATGCTTCTGAATGACAAAGCCAATGATTGTCATATTACTGTAGCCATGCCATGGTAACAATACAGCATGCATAAGTGGGTAACATTATATTTTTAGACATATCCAGTTTAAAGATTCTGGTGATAGCCTACATGTCTGTGGCTGTTGTTTTGTTTTCGTATCTTGCGTTGTATCCCGATCTATCATGCATGAATCATGCTGAACAACATGATTCATCTCTGAATCAAACAGAAATTTAAGCACACAATCCTTATTAACAGCGTATTAAGATTTTCCCTGGAGTTTCAGTCAACCCAAGGACTAGTACTCGGCTATCACTGGAACTTGGAAAATTCTTGGAAATTCTTTTAATAGACCTGAGCTACTTATCCTCCCAATAACAATAATTTGTTACATGCCTTGTTATAGTAGAGCAATGTTTCAAGGATGTTTCAGAAAAATCTAAACATTGTTTCAGATTGTCAATCACAACAACCAATGATTGTTATAATTTACTGCTGGGCTTTCAATGTTTAGTTAGCGTATACTATGATCAAAGTCATTGTTTGTTGTTTGTTTCCGTTGATAATGAATCTATGATCTCGGTGGACCTTTGTATTTGATGTGTTTGTATTGATACTCATCATGTTCATAATAATGTGATTCTAACAGTTGAAGTAGCTTGGTATCTAACGTTTCCACTGGTAACTTACTGAGATAGCGATTATTTTGATTTACAAACTTGTACGTAAAACATTATGTTGTATGCTTATAAGGAAAAATACCATGTCTTGAAATTGTTAATAACTCCAGTAGACCTTGCATATAACGGCCTCGTATAAACCGGACACTATAATGTACTGAAGCTGGAAGTCCCGGTCCCATCTAACGCTAATTACAGTATATGCATATAACAAACTTTGCATGTAATGGACGAAGCTACCCAGTCCCAATTAGTACGTTATATGCAAGGTCTACTGTACATGAAAGGAAAGGTTTCTGTTTTTTGTAGTATGGATTTGGAATGCAGAAAAGAAGTTATTTACAGAAAATTATCCTATACGAGACTTAGTTTGAAACACATACATTATTTGGTTGTAACAAGTATAATAAGTTATTTATAGAAAAGTATGATATGAGACTTAATACAGTAGTTTGACATGCATGCAATATATTGTAATGGTTGAATACTAGTATTTCTTTTGCAATACTTCATAATCAATATTCACAAAATAGAAATAGAAATAGAAACAAATCCATATTTGCCACTAGTTTAGTAGATTTATGCTCAATTTACAATCATGTCATCAAAATATTTGTTTTCTTACCAGAGCTGGTTATCTGGTTAAGAAAGGATTGTACTCCATAAATCAAAAGTTAATAACATTTCCTATTATACAGCATGGCGATTGCCGTGGTTTATGCCCCGAAAGATCAAAGTAAACTGAATTCTCTATGAGCTCGTGCAATGGTCTGTGTTTCATGAAATGGTCTGGGCGTTGATGTGGTTTTTTTCAACAATTCATGCTATATTGTAAATGAATACCCAGGTTATAGCTTCTCAAAACTCTCTTATATATACTACGAGACCATGAGGACTCTCAAAAGCGATCTCTAATACCGTGGGGGATCGTGCACATACGAGAGTGCTGTTGTCTGTGGACACGAGAGCTTCGGGACATGATACCCTGATATACAGGCATTAATCTGCGGAATTATTTTGCCGATTATTTTGTCCAGTGGTTGATTTATTTACTCTGGACTTGGCTTGGAGCCTGCAGCTCTGAGACCATGTGCTTGTTTCACGCTGAAATCACAATATAGCGTCTATAAATAGCGTCAACAGTCAGTTTACCGCTCTTCCGGTGCACATGCATGTACGTGGAAGGCATTCATGAGCTACGAGCTATGGCCTGCATTTCACGAAAGTGGTGTATATTTACGTCGGACATACTCGTCACAAATGGGCAAAAGATTCCCGCAGCGACGTTAAACTCCATATTCACTCATGTCGGACGTAAAGCACGGAGTACATTGCAAAGAGTTACATGTCGTGCTTTTCGTCCTGATATATGTCCAGCGTAAATTTACACCCTTTTGTGAAATGCTGGCCAAGTACCTGTACTGCACGTGCGAAGCATTAATATGGGTCTATACAGTCTATAGCTGCGATATTTGCGCCTCTTCCGGTGCACGTGGGAGACAGCTATGACGAGTCAGGTACGGAGCGCTATTGTCTGTTGCCGTGCCTGAGGTACATAATATTGTGATATTTTATCACAACACCTCAGCTACACAATGGTCAAACTTAAAGCTTCCATAGTATTCCATGTATTTATCAATGTTGTTATTACTGATTGTTTGCTCGTCCTGGTGATGAACAATGCGTCAACAATTCTACGCTGCAAAAGCCATGATGTATGAAAGAATCTTTAAAGTGTGTCTAAACGCAATTTAATTTTTATTTTTTATTTATTAATATACGCTGTGAAAAAGGAAGTCAATGAAGTGTCTCTGAAATGACAGTGGGTTTGTGTGTGCGTGCGTGTACATGAATGTACAGTCATATCTAGAAGGCATTTAAGTTCTGTACAGTCGTCAACTATGTAATATTGTGCTCTGACAGACGACCGCAATGGGGTTGTTCACAGCCCATTGGCAATCAAAACAATGTATCTCTTTGATATTTATACTAGTATATATATACTCGGTGTGTATGAGAAATTAAAATATATATTATGATATAATTATATGCTCAATTCAATTGTGTTTTTCATGTTAATGTATTTTGTATTTGTGAAGCACCATGTATTGTTATTATTTTTGTATGATTTTTGCTTATGTAAAATATCTTGGATGAACGATGATGTATTACTGGCCCCGAGATTACGAAACTTTCGGAGATTGACTCCATACTCAATTCAGAATTTTGTTCATAAAACGTCATGTGACGTCATAGCCTGAGTAGTCTGCGAGTCTAGGTTTATGATGTCACATGACGTTTTATGAGTGAGTGAGTGAGTGAATTATTGTTTTACGTCACGGGCGGGAATATTTCACCCATAGGTGACGAGCGTTTTATGAACAAAATTATGAGTTGAGTATGAACAAAATTCTGAGTTGAGTATGGAGTCGTCACTCGGGGTCTGGCGTATGATGTATTTGGATAATCAGGCATGGAACAATTGGGTCCACTTTGGTATTTTACTATATCGGCACCATAGCTTGAATTTTGGGGTGGGTGGACCCCCACCCCCCAGGGATGGTGCAGCCCATATCAGACCACAGGACTGTTGTAATCTATCACTAGTCTTACCATTGATGTGTTTTAAGCTAATGTGGAATGGTTGTTTGCCCGGTCATATCATGTGGGATGCTAGTCCACTCTGCTATGTTCTACCCGTGGAGAACTTTGTAGTCGTAGCTGTTTTATGTGTGTCGCCTTATGCTGATGCTGATTGGTTCCATTACTGGCCTTGGCCTCAAGTGACTAACTGAATTAGTCCTGGTAGTCTATAGAAGAAACCATTGCAAATAAGCATTTCAGGGATAAATTAGGACTGCATGTTTACGATAAAATGTTATGACATGATGGGGAATCTTGTAATAGGAACCAGAATAGTCTCGTTTCGGCCTTGTCTGACAAATACAGACAAGGGTTGTGTACTTGGAGTAGGGGTATTACTAGTATGTGTAGTGCTGGTGGTAGAATGTTTAACTTGGGAGCCAAAGGTTCCAGGTTCAAATCCCGCCCCAGGTGCCTGGCATCAATGTTTGCAAAAGTTATCTTTCTGACGCTATCTTGATAGGATAGGCTGTTTGTAGAGTGGAAATGCAGTTATCATCCTTGGTCTTGTCAGTACCAGCCGGTGCTCGCAGGTTTACTGCAACATTCAACATTTGAATGTTGCGGGTTTCCTCTTGCCCTAAACTGACAAAAGTCGTGATATTAGTGAAATAATCTAGAAAGAGACCCTAAACCCCAATTACAAAAATAATAGAATTTACTAGTGTGTGTGGCCGCATTTGGAATGAAATGCAACATGTTTTGTATTCTGATGAAAGTGCCTGGATTAACATCAGCACCATGTTTTTAATGTGCAGAACAATCATCTTTGAAAAAGAAGGTTTGTGTTAGTTAGAAATCCAACATATTCATTTTTCTTGGTGTCTAATTTAATCTTCGAGAATACTGTAGTCCTAACTGTCATTTCTTATATATCATGTGTTCAGTGCTATTGGTGCCATTTTGAAACTTTTCAATGTTTTTTTTTTACTAAAGGGATACTCGTCGCAAATGGGTGAAAGATTCCCACAGCAACTTTAAACTCTGTATTCACTCACTCACTAGAGCGATATACTGCATATGGACTTAAAGGCATAATATCACATTTGATTGACCTGTATAATGGACAAACAAATTTCGATCTGAGACTAATTACGCTTGATTTATCCACCCCAGAGTTGTTATTTACTGATGTACTTAGTCCCCAGTA
>JAUTBV010107577.1:0-14776 GCA_032361325.1 Lepetodrilus fucensis
TTGTTTCTATATGCCCAATTTAAGCCCCTGAATGGCCCAAATTAGGAACACTTTCCCTTAATTGGGCCACTTTCAGACTTTTCTTTTTTGGAAGTTCCAGTAAATATTTATATTTTAAGGCAAGTTTTATTTGTTGCCATTTCTTCCTTTTCATCTCCTATACCATGTGAAATCAATAAACAATACATTTAACGGTCTGCTTAGTAACAATGACCCTTACCAAACAAAACATGCCCAATATACAGCCCCTTCCCCTAGTTGGGCAGCACAATTATGGCAAATTGGTGACATGTAACAATTATTGTATTGTAACCTAAATAAAGGTGATGCTTATATGTAAAACACATTTTATTCCTGCCTCAGATAGTGATACATTTTATGTCTGCTTCAACACGTGATACAGTATTACAGTGAGCGGTCATAAATCTATTCTCAATTTCGGAAGTGCAGCGTTCTCCTTCACATGAAATTGTAGATTGGCTGGAAGTATCATGTGACCGAGTTGTTTCATCCAATCAACGAGTGGGCTGTATCCATCCTCCTGCCAAGGATTCAGTAACCAAGGAAACCACCGGAAGGGGGTCGTGAATGCGTGCGCAAGTGCGTGGTTGATGGAGGAGTAGCATGATGCATATATGTCATCCACGATCAGTGTTCCTTCGTCTGTTAAAGGCACATAGATACCTGCACACATACAAAATAATAATACGAGTTAGGGCGGGAGGTAGCGCAGTGGTAGAGTGTTGGACTTCGGAGCCAAAGGTTCCGGGTTCAGATCCCGCCGCAGGGGGCCCGGCATCAATGTTCATGAAAGTTACCTTTCTGACGCGATATTGATAGGATCCACTAACTGTAGAGTGGCAATGCAGCTATCATCCTTGGTCTTGTCAGTACCAGTTGGTGCTCGCAGGTTTACAATAGGCTAGCGTTATTGCCAGTTATTCCCGATTGATTTGTCCAAGTCGTTGTTTCAATCTACCCGTAACATAATGACCTTGAATCATACAAGCAACTGCTGCATGAGTGGTATGCAACAAACCAAAACAAACTATCCAGTCGCTATGCTGACAATGGCTATGTTTTAAATATCACCGCTGCGATGTAAAACATCAATTAATTACGATGATGATGGGGTTAAAGGCATAATATCACGGATGATTGACCTATATAATGGACACACGAATTTTGATCTGAGACAAATTACGCATGATTTGTTCACCCAAAAGTAGTTATTTACTAATGTACGTATCCCCCAGCACTCGATAATTATAAAACAAATCATATTTTATATTTAAAAAGGAAACGTTCCTCTATTTATCTTGTTTTTGATACATCACTGTTCCAAGAAGGAATGCGAGCAAACATTAGAGTTATCTCCTCTTTGAATGATAGATAAAGAAGCAGTTGTCTATCGGAAGGGGGAGGGGGGGGGGGAGTTGCAGTGGAGATTTGTCAACTAAACAGCGGTGGAAAGATTTTTGGAAGTACAAACATGATATTATGTACTAGTATGTCAAGTGAATGGACTTTGCAGGTATAGCTAAGAACTAGTCCAAAACAACCATATAAATATCTATGATATTATGCCTTTAAGCCAGTGTAGATTCACTGCTTACCTTCTCTGACCACTGGCTGGACGTCAATGACCAGGGCTGGACATAGAGACTGGACACAGGTGCCTGTCGTAAACAGGTAATCCCCAGGCTGGACCGACTGGGCAAATCTGAGAACCATGCATAATTGCAAATCGTGATAATTTAAGTCGTGCTCATCGGAATACATTTGTAGAACTATAGTTTGGCATGAAATGCATTGACACCCATATTTCGTAGATTATCTCGGTAAATAGGCTACTTCATGGAATGAAAAACAAACAAAAAATAATTTTCTTAATTCATTTGCCCTAACCAAAAATACAAAGTTAAAAATATTGCACCAGTCATAAACAAATCTGTTTATATAACGATCACCAAATATTTTGAGTAAGTATTATTTTATGCAGAGGGACAAAATTCTAAAGAAGGAACAGGCAACAGACTGAATTTGTACGTACGGGTATGTGAAGAAGAGCATCAGCACGTGCAATTCGAGACTTTTTACCCGTTCCTTCTTTCGAACGTCGTCCTTCTGCATAAAATAATACGCCTACTTAATCAAAATATTTGGTGATCATTATATAAACAGATTTGTTATTACTGGTGCAATATTTTTATTTATTTATTTTTTTGTTAGGGCAAATGAAATAAGAAAAGGAATTTTTTTTGTTTTTCATTCCATGAAGTATTTACCGAGATAATCTACGAAATAGGGGTGTCAATGCATTTCATGCCAAACTATAGCTAGACGTAGTATACTTGAAAACCATTTGTAAAATGTCTTAAAGTGTTTATATGGCAGTTGTCTTGGATATTTGCGCTACTAGTATATGAAGTCAGAACATTTCAAATTCGCTTTCATATATACAGGGCTCCAGACTAAGATTGTGAGACTTGCCCGCAGAGCAAGCCAGGGCAAGTTGGAAAAGCACCAAAGATGCTAAGTATTAAAAGGTAAGTTGCCTGCAATGCAATCTAACTTGCCCCTGTACGTCGGGCATATGTATGATATAGCCCTGATATAGTTACTATTTAGACAATGGAAATTGAAAAGTATTTAGTAAATATTCCTTGCCAACAAATGCTATATAGCCTAGTTCACAAACACAATGACGCTGAGAAAGCACATAGTAAACCCAGATACCAAGGCTAAATAACAATAATTGCCATTAGTTAATTAAGTAATTGGTTTTCCAGCTTTAAAATATGATTCGTAATCTGTTAATGAAAAACATACCGTGGATGCATGTTTGAAGTATTGTTGTCATTTGCAACGTAAACAAGATGGCGTCCAGATAGCGTCAGACTGCCGCCATCTTGTGTAGAAATCGTCAGGTAGATGGCGCTCTTTGAAGGTCGACGTTTCAGAAATGTCTTGACTTCAGTGTACATGATACGACTCTCGTCGGAAGACACTGAAGAGAAAAAGTCATGGTTTAGAAAATAATAATAGTGTGTCATGGTTTAGAAGATTGATACGATGGTGTCTCAGATCGAAATTCGTTTGTCCATTATACAGATCTATCAATTGTAATATTCTGCCTTTAAAAATACAATTCAAATAACCTCACTACATTCAAATTCAAGTATTTTTTGTTATAGCATGAAACCGATCCATTGGTGGTCTTATTCACCATGTTATATAATATATATGTATACATCTGTATATCTCATGGGTCACCGTTGGTGGATCACAGATTAATAAAGAAACTGAAACTCAAAATCAGTTCTGCTAAGGATAGTCATACCTGGGGTGCATTCAATCAATGAGATAAACTGGTTCCCTGTCCCATGCACGGTTTATACGCCTCTTCAGTCTTGAGACAGTGGCTAGTTTAGTAAGCCCTTGTCACTTAATGTGAACGCATACCTGTTTTCACGCGGTGACCAGCTCTGAGGTTTCTCATCAGAATTCTACGACCATCGTCGAGTTCTAAGGAAACGTCTCCGGGAAAACACACTTCTGTCGTCCACGGACAAGCACAACAATCCCAGTTGTTTTTATACACCTTGCTGCGGCAGTAGCAGTTGCACCGCTTCCGGATGGAATGGGCCTCCTCATCCTGGAGGGTCAGTATAATGAAACATGATCTTTAAGAAGACGTATAAAGTGTATTCGTTTCGAACACTCGACCAACCCTAGGGTGATGAAATTAGCCCAATGACCAAACATTCATGATGAAAAGAGTAGCCTCATTGGCTAATTTCACGCGACCATCACGCTAGAGTAGGTCGAGTGTTGAATCGAATACGATCTTATCAGCTTATGCATCGGTATGACCACAGTATTACGTCAACGCTTTCTATTGTGGCGGGAGCCCAGTTACAACTATTGTAGCGCTACAAGTGCGTCGTGCAACAGGTCTATAAATAGCAACAGTTAGTAGCTGGGATGTTTGCCCCTCTTCCGGTGCACGTAGAGGGTAGCAATTAACTATCCATGAGCTATGAGCTATGGTGTACCTGAATGAATGAACGAACGAACGAATGAAGCGCATCCACCAATGACGTTATTTGAATGTTGTTTATCTCTCTCTCCATGCTGAAGGCAACTGGAAATGCCCAACAAAGCAGTTGTCCGCGACTAATCCAACAGGGAGTGGACATATACTGCCGTCCAAAAGAAAGTATCCACTACATTTGACTGTCTATTGCTTAAAAGCTAAAATAGATACAATGATAATTTCAAATGTATTAATTGAATACCGATCTGGTTGTTTACCGTGTACAAACACAGGTCGTTCAATAATATAAAATTTATTTGGCATTCGTGCAAAGAGTTAAGTGTATCATATTTCAGTGTTTCAGTATGTTCAAATTATACGAACAGAAGTGTTATTGATTTTAGAACTTGATCACACGTGGATGTGATTGTGGAGTACTAAAAACATTATTTTGCTTTTCTGTTGGATATTAATAAAACTATTTTTTAAACTGGATACTTTCTTTTGGACGTCAGTATAGTAACATATACCGGGTATCATACTATTGCATAGTATATGTAGATCGGAATAAGAATAAGTAGTAAACGCTCACTATTTCTTCTTCCTCAACATCTCTCTGTAATATTAGTTCTTTATTTGGTCCATGGCGTAATCTTAGACGAGCTGCTAACAGATAAATAACATTACACATATATTTAATGGAACGGAAACATATAGTAAACCGGACATGGGATCGGGTTGCATCGCTTTTAACACGTCAGTCAAGCATGCTCTCTCTCTCTCTCTCTCTCTCTCTCTCTCTCTCTCTCTCTCTCTCTCACCAACTCTCTCTCTTCCCTTCACCCCCTCTCTCATCTCTCTCTCCCCTTCTCCCCCTATCTCTCTCTTCCCTTCTCCCCTCTCTCTCTTCCTTTTTCTCTCTCTCTCTTTCTCTCTCTCTCTTCCCTTCCTCTCTCTCTCTCTCTCTCTCTTTCTCTCTCTCCATATTACTTTGTAAATAGATGTTATAAATGCGTGCAAACCAAGTTCGAAATCTACTCACGACTTCCAGAGCTCTTCGTGTCGACTGCCCCAGTTGCTGGGAAACCAAAATAGACATGTATTGTGGACTTAACGAATTTAAATTAATACCATCAACATTATTATTACAATATATACTATTACATGTTTCCATATGATACATGTTTTGAGCTAGTTTGTCTTTGTCTCTCATATTCTAGTATATCAATGGATACATGGTTTAGTTACATATCGACAGTTTAGTTAGGCCTACTGTTTGGCTTGTTGTTCGTCCATTGAATAAACACAAACGGGCACAATTTCATAACACGTTATATTAAGAATGAAATGCGTTATTAGTCTTGGAACAAGTGTACATCAGAAGAAGTAAATAGGCCTATATAATAATTACGTTTCAGAACACAACTGTTAAAACCGCATTGGTAGAACGTTTGGATCGGTTCAAAGGTCCAAAGTTCAAATTCGCGAAAGTTATATTTCTGATGCGATATTGATAGGATGCATTATGTCTGTAGTGACGCCATCATTCCTTGGTCTGTCAGTACCAGCCGGTGCTCGTAGGTTTACTGCAACATTCAGCGCTACGGATGTTGCGGGTTTGCTCCTGCGCTAAACTAACAAGTCGTGATATTAGTGAAATAATCTAGAAAGCGACTCTAAACCCAAATTTAAAATATAAAAAAATAAAATTAAATCCATACCTGCAACGCCGATAACCAACAAACATAACACCTTCGCACATATGAAGTTATCCATGTTATCTGAGAGTTCCCTGGACGACCGCTATCCACTCACTGTCTGCAATGTCACACTAGATATTCCTCTAGTTATGCCTTTCGTTGGTATACGCTGACAAGTTCACAATGGTATGCAGAGTCAATTTATTAATAGGCTTCTTGTTTTATTGATATGCACAGACAAGTTTGAATTCACGATGGTATGTACTGACAAGATCGCAACGGTATTCAAAGACAACTTACATTATAGACCTTTTCTTGGTATAAACGGAAACGTTTGAATTCCAGTTGGTATAAACGGAAACGTTTGACTTCCAGTTGGTATGAATGGACACTTTAGGCTTCGCTTTGGTATGCGCACTGAAAGGTTTGCCTTCTCGCTGGTATGCACTGACAAGTTGGACTTCACAATGGTATGCACTGACAAGTTGGACTTCACAATGGTATGCACTGATGTCAAGTTTGACGTGTACTGGCAAGTTGGCATTAAAATAGTTTAGCCGTACTCCGAAATGGGTTCATCAACAGGAAGTGTCGTGACATTTCATAAGGTCAAACATACGTAGATGTATCAGTAGCATTTATTGTAATGAAAGGAAATAATTTCTAAACAAGTATTTCATTTTACTCCAATCAACTGAATAACTAAATGTGTTTTTCCTCGCGATCGGACAACGGTCAGCCATTGTATGTCGACATGTTATGTAAACTACTATGGAACATGCAATGAATGCCTCTTTACCTCAAGCACCAATTCATTCATTCTTGAAACACCCCGTTAATTTGAAAGTAATGAAACGAATCTTAACGTAATTGCTACGTAATACTGATATTTAGGAAATTTAACGTATTAAAGGCATACTATCACATATATCTATTAGGGTTGTTTTGGACTAGTTCTTAGCTATAGCTGCAAAGTACATTCACTTGACATTAAAATGATGTTTGTACTTCCAAAAAGCTTTCCACCGCTGTGTGGTTGACACATTTCAAATGCAACCCCCTTCCCGATAGACTGATTCTTTATAGATCATTCAAAGGGGACGTAACTATAATGTTTGCTCGCATTCCTTCTTAGAACAGTGATGCATACATCAAAGACAAGATAAATAGAGAAACGTTCCCTTATTTAACATAAAATATCATTTGTCGAGTGCTGGGGGTGTGCCCGTCGTCTTACGTGAATACGAATAAACCACACACAAGTTGTACAAAGCTAAGTAATACAAAATAAACCACGTACTATTCTTCTTGGTGGGAGCAACTACTTTAAAAGTTATCCAACTGCAGTAACATATAACACGTAAGACGACGGGCACCATTCTTAGCAACTTCGCGACATTCGCTCGGAAATATTCGCTCGTACCTCAATTCGTCTTTTCCATAATGGTGGGATATGAGCCATTATAATCACTTATTTCAGTAAACTCAAGGGAACTGCAGCTTTTATTTTACTCTGCCATTGCACTTTTTGATTTTTGTTTGTAGTAGTAGTAGTAGCAGCAGCAACAACAACAACAACAACAGTTAGGCCTATCAATGTTGTTTTACTGTTACATATACTAGTAGTAGTAGTAGTAGTAGTAGTAGTAGTAGTTATCAATGATATTTTACTGTTACAGGTAGTAGTAGTAGTAGTAGTAGTAGTAGTAGTAGTAGTAGTAGTAGTAATGCATATTTATAACGCGCCTAGCTATTCCATGTCGAACACATGCTCATGGCGCTACATTATTAACCCGGTCAATGCATTCAATTCCTTCTCAACTCGCTGGGGAGTATACAACCCAAGCTGCCGTTGGAAGATAGTAGTAGTGGTGGTGGTGGTGGTGGTAGTGGTAGTGGTAGTAGTAGTAGTAGTAGTAGTAGTAGTAGTGGTAGTAGTGGTAGTAGTGGTAGTAGTAGTAGTAGTAGTAGTAGTAGTAGTAGTAGTAGTTTATCAATTCTGTTTTACTGTTGCAGATATATCTATGTAACGACCTCTCTTGGACACATCTGGTTATGTGACTACAATGGGAAAATAACAACCCTTTATGCTAAGAACATGTTCGCCTCAACTTTGATATTCCTTGATGACAGTAAGTATGTTTAACGCACTTTTATTCATTTACTTTTTTCTTTCTTCTCTCCCGTCAAAATATAAAGGCATAATATCACAGTTGATAGGCCTGTAAAATGTACAAACGAATTTCGATCTGAGACTAATTACGCTTCATTTATCCACCCCAAAGTTATTATTTACTAATGTACTTAGTCTCCAGTACTCCACAGTTGGATATGAATGAATATATGGAACGTTCCGCTATTTATCCTGTCTTCGATGCATCAACTGAACTATGAAGGAATTGCGAGAAAACGCTGCCTATGCGTATTATATGTACCAAGTCGTACCAAAGAGTTATGTCCCCTTGCATTGACATAATGAAGCAAATAACAATACGACCATATTCAGTATACTACAGGGTGTTGCACTAGATATGTGTCTACCCAAACAGCGGTGGAACGGTTTTTGGAAGTACAAACATGATTTTATGTATGTCAAGTGAATATATTTTGCAGTTATAGCTAAGAACTAGTCGAAAACAACCATAAATAGCTGTGATATTACGTCTTTAATATATTATATGAATAAATGGAACGTTCCGCTATATAAATAATGACCTGTGTTTCGAGGATGGTATCGGACGTGGTCTTTGATGCATTAACTGATCTATGAAGGGATCTGCGAACGTTCATTAGAATTATGTCCCCTTGCATGAATAAAATGTAACCATACACGACCATATTCAGGTTGCCTATGGGGGGGGGGAGATATTTGTGATAATATGCCTTCATAGTAAAGCTGACATGGCATCGTTGAATGCTATATTTCCAGTGAAGACGCTATTTGTCCAAGGGCGGAAGGTTGTATGGCTCAGATCATTCGCTGCTAACAATAAGCAGGGAGACCCAATGGGGGATAAGATATACCAGGATGATAGCAGACTAGTGGGAATGATCAGCACTGCGGAAGGAGTGTGGATGTTTGGAAGAAATGGGTGAGCATGCATCCACTTTTTGTCAAGTCCGTGGTTTGGTTATTGACGTATTCCATGGTCAAACGTATTGTAAAAGGTTATGTCTGAAAGTATGTACATTTAATTTATCTGCCCATGTATATTGGGCAACCTAGCAGGCTGCGGCATTTTCTCATGTCCCACTGGTTTTCAATATATTCATATTGTATTTATTTATTATTTCTTTTAGTTTTTGTATTCTTTTGTATTTTTGTTTTATTTTGTATTTTCTTTACATCGAGATTTTTAATACAGTCATCTTGATCGACCCCCCAACTAACTTCTCCTGTAAAATGGAAGATAAAGTTAGTTCAAATGTAAGATGGCTCAAGCGAAGGAAATTCATTCTGGAGGGTAACTGATTTTCTTTTCAATGAGTAACAAATGCAGTCTACGATGGCAGACAGAAACGACGGTAATGGGCAACGTTTGCTCGCCGTTGGCAACGTCATGACGAGTGCATTTCTGTGGCTAAACCAGATTCAACCTATTTGTTTCTGATGGTACATGTATGGTATATAGCAGTGCTCGAAATAGAGCCCGTCCACACGCCCGCGACGGGTTATTTTCAGCGAGGACCGGTAACGTTTTATCCTTGCATGCCCGCATGTCGTGTTACGTTTTGTTTGTTTTTCAAGATGTATATCATCGATCACTGGCCAACATGTATGAGGACGGGTAACTTCTCAGACTTACCAGTCCTCATGTTTTATACACTGATAATACACTATTCATTCAATTAGGAATTTTTATAATCATGCATTCTACAAATATTCCAAAATCAATGGATCGTGTATTTTTACAAAGTCATGTAGGGAAATTCATAAAGACATTGCAATAATTGCATACACGAGAAAGACTTCCTGCAATACTTCATGGCAATGCAGACATTATACTGGCATGAGGGTTACATTAATGTGTTTACATTTAAAAAATACAAAGCAATTATTTTATCCTTGTCAGATGCACCTTTTTTCCCTGAATTATTTAATTTTTAATTTATATTTTCATTATTTATTTTTAATTTTAAAAAAATAATTTAATTTCAGTATTTTTAATTACCCATGTCAGACAGAATTGTAGGCAAGACATCATAGACATAGAATGAATCCAGATCGGCCTTTAGACCGGTCAATAAGTCCACATCACGTTCTATCCTCTCTATGTGGATCTGACTGGACGTCCAGCACACAAAGTCACAGTAGTCCACCTCGCAGACAGCCATCTGACCTTGAACCTGATAGAAGTACGCGTTGTCCTGTGACAGAGCATTAGGACACAGCGGACTGGTACTATTGTGAGGAGCTAGAAATCCGAACGAGCACCGGTTAGGTTTGGCAGATTTGAACGCCGGCAGACCCGAGGGACATTTGACCTCCACAACCCCTCTCCCGCAGCATGAGCATTCCACCCAGGAATCTGGCGTCGCCCCGAGGTGAGGGAACGCGGGGTTGATGACAAAGCCGCATCTGCTCAACTTGAAGTCGCGGTGATGATTCCTCATGACGTCTGCGTACGCTTCCAGCGCCGTCTGCTCGTGCTCTATCCCCCAGGAAGAAGTCGAGTACCGCTTGTCTTCCAGAACTCTTTTGACCACCGAGGCCTTTTTGTCTTCATTCCAACCAACGGCAATGACCACGTTCCCGAAATTTGAAGCCGTAATCCGTCCTCGTCTGTGGAAGTACCAGGCATCACATGCAATCTGATCTCTAGTTGCAGCTTCGATTGCACGCGCTTCTTCTCGACTGACTACGACAGAGGAGAGAACGACCATGGCAACCTCCAACGTCAGTGGCTTGGCGATGGCAGTAAAAGCTTGCCGACATTTCTCGATCATGGACACCGATGTCAGGTGGGTTGAGCCCGAAGGATGATTGTCACCGCTACAGCTGTTGGAAGAGCACTCCAGAGAGGGCGGAAGGGTTGACAAGAAGCTGGAAGATGACATGATCCTTTGTTGGTCATCTTGGTCATCTTGAAGAAGTCCACAACCATTTCCTGTGATGTCGTCATAACTCTGAGATGGCTCACATTTAATGCTGAGTATCTGTGACATATTTGCACCGTCAGATTCCCCTCCATCTTGAAATGCACCCTCCAAACTGCATTCTATCACTGATGCTTGGCTAGTGCTTGCAATCGGAGGGATATCCTGAATGGTAAAATTGACAAAAATAAATTATGCTTTTTCATATATAGTTTCGCCTTCAAATTACTAACAACCAAACAGAGTTAATCCAAATATCTATCACTACATGTTGATGGAATGCCTCAATGACAAGTGGAAACTACATTTAAAAAACCCCATTATTTTTACAATATTCATACAATTGAAACCAAGTTGCATGTTCTGCTGACCCCAAAATAACATTATTTTTGTTAGCTTACGTTCAAAGCAATTCCTTTACCATGATTAACTTATGTTTTAGGATTCATAATAACAATGTTCACTGTTATTTGTGTTATAAATAACACCAATCAATGAGATCAGACATGTACCAAAGATGTGACCGTGACCTTGACATTTAACCTAAAACCATGCAAACTTTGAACATTAACCTTGACATTGTATTGCAGCAAAAACAGGAATAGGAGATATGTCATGTTTGTTTCTCAAAATATTCAGAAATAACAGTGAGGAAAGGTCTGTAGAACTGAGAACTTAAATATCATACCAATGGCCAAGACTAGTGAGTATTACATTGTGCAGACGGCAAAAAGAACATTAGAATATGGAGTATCACTTGACCATGAACTGACCTGGTGGGTTTCTGTGCCATGATTGTCCACACCCGATGTGTTCGTCGCCACTGCCAGGAAAGACCTTGTCAGCACTGGTTCATCTACTTTTTCCAGAACGACCTTGGCCGTCTTCTTACCAAGTGCTTTGGCAATATTTGGGCTTATCTTGAGCAGCGATCCATCATCCTCGTAGAAACTGACACCTTCCAAATCCTCCCAATCTCCAAAGGAATCAAACAAGTCGTATGTTCCTCTGAAAAACCTAATACCACCTGCTGGCTTTGTAGGACCTGGACTTGGAGCAGATCGCCGACTCGAGTCTGTACTCCCGTTCCCAACTGGGGTTCCCTCATCTTGAGCACACGGCTTTGTTTGTGCGAGTTTGCCAGCTTTTCGAAGTGACATCTTGCTACTGCGCTCGGTCTTATTTACGTGGCTCTTTCTCGTAGAAAAGGAATCAACAATCTTGGAACTTAATGCCTCCTCCGATCTGACTTGCCCGGGAGCTATGTTCTCGTGTTCCTTAGTTCCCGGGGAAGAAGCAACGTCAATATCGCTTAAAGCTGTTGTTTGTGCATGTTCGCCAGTTTTTTTAAGTGACATCTTGCTACTGCCCTTAGCCTTCTTGACGTGGCTCTTTCTCGTGGAAAAGGAATCAACAAACTTGGAACTTGATGCCGCCTCTGTCTTGCTGACTTGCCCGAGGGCTATGTTCTCGCGTTCCTTAGTTCGCGGGGAGGAAGCAATGTCAATGTAACAGCTGAACTGGGACAAAGCATCCTGGCTTGTGCAACCACTCAGAAACACCTCCTGACTGCGACCTTGGACATCCTTGTCTGTCTGTCCTGTCTTGACAACAGACTCTGCCACATGTTTGGGTGCCCAGGTACTGGTGACCTTGATGTCTCTGATGAGTTCCACGTCAGACGATGATGATAGCTTCCTAAAACTCTTTCTCTTCAGTGGCAAGGAAGAGGTCGGAGAGCGCTCCCTGTGGCCACATCTCATCCATGTAAAATCCCCACGAGTGTTGACAAAGTCATTGTCGCTACTGTTGACAGCATTTTCATGGCGATGGACATCAACCTCAACAATAATATTTCTGTTCTCAGGTTTAGACTCTGTTTGACGCAGAGACGTTGTTGCTGTCTTGGTTTGGATGAGAGACGTTGCTCCCTTGTCCTCATTCATCTTAAATCCAAAACAAGATGGCGATCAGGCAGATGTGAAGACATCTATAACACATACTGCCAAGTTTGCATTTAGATTGTTCCACAAGCCGTCAAATTCTTAGTTTCTGGAGAGCGAATGACCTGGGACTTGAAGTCGACTGATTCCGATAATTTTAGCAAGCTGGCAAGATCCAGTTGGGAGGTAAGTCTGGTGGGTCCAAAACGTACAATTCTTGACAGCTAAGTTATTCGGTCAACGATTGCGGCAGTAGTATTTGGTTCAATGGATAAATGCAAACTGGCAATACTAAGTAACAATATAGAAATCTACGTACATGAGAGTATTTAACCACTACAGCAATCCACAGCCTTGCCGACACTTGCATCTTTTAAGAGAAATCGTGTTTTATTTGTGAAAATCCAAGCCAATGAATGAAAGGAAATACCGCAAAGAAACCATTCCATCTGACATGAGCAGTGTGATCAAATTATTTTGTTTTAAATCTATTTTGTATTGATTAGAAAAGTGTGCACACCACAGAGAGACACCTCCAAGGTGAGAACACAGCCTCTTAGTAAACATTAGTCACAACATGGAAGCAGTCGAGTCTTGTGATAATGAAAAACGAAAATAAATCAGACTGGTACTTTTCAACTCGACCCTATACTACGAAGAAGATTGTTGGTAAAAATGAGCATACCTAGTACTATTAAAAACAATAACACATAACAATGTTCATAGTGACCACACCCACTACACAAACTGTCAGTCGGCAACATTTCTTCACCTGTTAGTGACCTTTGACCTATGCAAAGATGACCTTAGGCCTGTTCAGGAAGGCGTGAGGCGAGACCGAGTTTACGTGTGTTCACACGTGTAGCCTCCTGAACGACTGAGAGTGTGACCTCGAAATTCTAAGGCAGGAAATATGAACAGATTTATCGAGATTTTAGCAATAACCTACTTTGTCATTAATCTGTATAATATCACCTTCACTTAACCTTGGCTAGTATATGTCATGCTTTAAGTGATCTACTAAGATCTGCGGGACATGATATCGACTCGTCAGAGATCAGTAACCATGGTAAGCACGCAAGACACCATCTTGGATTTCTAAGCGATGTAGCTCTAGAGCACTCACTCTCTCAGTTTGCGACTCACGTGATAACTCGCCGATCAGGAGGCGGGGGGTCGCGCGTAAACTCGCGCTCCTGAACAGGCCTCTGGTCACTGTAATATCTCAGCAGAGGTCAGCTACAGTACAGACATGGCACTGACCTGGTTAAACACTTCCATTGCCTTGTTGTACTTGGCCAGTTTCTTCTTGGCCTTCTCCGAGTACTTCCTCTTCTCTTCCTCCGTCAGCTGCTGCCATCTGTGTCCTACCATTGCCATGCGCTCACTTCCTGGGATGTCCCTCAACTTCTTCAGCTGGTGTCGTGAGAACAGGCTGTAGCCGTGACTGTACACACAGATAATTGAGACAACGTCACAGAAGCTTACAACTCCCCAGCTCCGCTTTACTCACGTTTCTAGTTCTACACATCCTATAATACCATACATTTCTCTGGCTGCAAAACTCTTATAATGAAAGTATACTTTCTGAATGTTCTCATCAGACAGCGGTAGCACATCAAATTAGATGTGCAATGTCTACATCTCCCCTAGGGACGAGCTTCATTTACTCTCTTTATACTCTTCCCTATAATTCCATACACAGGGATTTACCTGACGCAGGAATCCTGCGTATTTGACACATTAATTGGACAAAATATTCCTTCATAAACCTCTGTTGCGTCACATCTGACGCAATAAAATATTTGCAAATCACAAATCAAAATTCATAAATCATGCAGGGCTCAACATTAACTCCCCAGACAGCCCAATATTCTGACCTAATTAACTCGCAAATGGATATTTCCTTCACGTATTTCAAAGTTTTACTGACTGTCGGCCATCTTTGTGGTCTAGTAAATACCATTGCATGTTTCAACCAATGAGCGCGCTTGTTG
>JAUTBV010107587.1:0-14773 GCA_032361325.1 Lepetodrilus fucensis
GGCTACAGTCTACTGCAGGTGTAGTGATGTATGTGCGAAGCGCAGATCAACACATTTGCACTAGTTTACGTGCTGTATCCAACCCTTACCAGGCCTATTGGGCCTGTGTTGTATGGTTATAGGACATGCGTGTGACACCCATGTCACGCGTGCGTTAAACTCCAATGTTTCAATCTGGAGCATGACACAAACGTGGCATAGCACAATACATACTGAAACCAGATAAATGAATCTTTGTCAGAATGCGAACAATTGAATGTCCAAAACTGTGTGAGATTTGTATATGTTTTGATGGGTAAATAATAAAGTTACAGCAGAATACATATGTCCACGCGTTTTGTACATATAACCATCTGGGAGGCCTATTCTCGAAACGTTCTTACGAACTTCTTCTTAGCCTAAGGACAGTTCGTAGCCATACTATAAGAATTGTTAAGAACTATTCTTAGTCTAAGAAATTCGTAAGAACGTTCCGAGATTAGGCCCCCTGATTCTCAAATCCTGCAATTGGCATCATTCTCGTTTGAAGACGTCCCAACAACGCATGTTCTTTAACGGGCAGAGCTCGCTTGTACCCAAAGGCGTAACTCTATATCTCCGTAACCGTAGCTCAGACTTTAACAATAGTGATAGTCTATGGCTAAGGATGAAGGTAATGCAGTTTCGTACAGTTCTGGTACCCGCTGCTCATAACAGTGTTGCGCTACAATAGTTGTAACTGGGCTCCTGCCACAATATAGAAAGCGCCGACCCTACAATAGTTCTGAGCAATGGGCCCCAGAATAGTTATAGCTACAATTCAATATAAGTATTCTTTTTTTGGAACCCGCTACAAATGTATGTCTAGTTGCATGAACCACTTTTATCGCTAGAAAGGTTTTAGCTAACCATATTCTCAAGTATTGTAGCAATAAATGTGTTTTATGCAATTAACATACGCTTGTAGCGAGTTCTTAACATCTGTCTTGGAATCAATGGTAGCTACAACTGTTCCGTGCAACGAGTCTCTGATCAGTCACCATAATACTTTCAATTAAAAATATCATAATTAATGAACACAATGATAAGTATTTGTCACGGGACCTCAGTTAAAACAAAGCGATTGTTTAATGCAGAAAACACACCTGTCCATCAGCAGGTGTTAATTAAACATAACGCCCTCGAGCCCGTGTGTTTAACCATCACTTACCTACATAGTTACCATGCATTCACGTTCAACAAACTAGTCGAGAGAAAAAGGGCGACCAAGAATCTATTTCGATAAAGATATGTAATCGCTAAATAGTGCGGATCTATATTTGAAACTCGTTTTAAATTTCCCAAGCACATTTAATCTAACATATGTTCATCGCAGCTGCCCCAGAAGCAAATAGAAAAACCTGCTGTTTGTAATTTAACAAAACACATCCTGTTTGACATATCTTCAACTAGATGCAATTTCAGAACGTTTTTCTCTGGCAATGTCGCCGCATGCTTCCTCCCGCCGTAATACACTAGCGCTAAGCGTGAGGTAATAGCACCCGGCAAGACATAGCGCTTGGTCATCAATACTGCAAGGTGGGCTGTGCTTGATTCCCGGAGTTTACCGACTAGCTTGTTTTCACACGTGTCTATCTGTCAGTGGCTCCACACCTGTGAATCTACGTCCTCTTGTAATCTGGTAGGTTTAAAGTATAGCCACCTATATGGCAGGCTAAGTGGAACGAGGTAAGAACGACCAGGTGTGCCTGATCCCTCCACCCCTCCCCCCATTAACGCGCTGTCAACATGCGCGGACATTCCTCGTTCTCTAGGAGGGGGAGACCACTCAGTAATAAGTTGAACAAACTCCGAGGCGTGTTCAAGTGAGCGACTACGGAGATACTCTTCGCGAAGATGAATTTCAGTCTCGTGTCTGGCAGCGCGACGCAACCAAGAGTTAAAAGCGCTTCCGTTCTTGAGCGTAGTTTCGGTTTTGAGGGTTAGGGGTAAACCGGACATACGGGTATCTGTGTAGTTAGGGGTAGCAGAATCCTGGAAGATACGACTTCGAGGTTGAGATTAACATAGGACCTTGTTGATTAAACCAGACGCACATGTTGGCCGGGGACATTCAATATTCTACAGCTATGATAAAGCGCCCGTAGGCTCCGTCGAGGGCAAATACATGAACTATCAGTTAATTGCTTGCAGTGGATTCGCCCGTAGCCTAACGTTCAGAAAGTTCAATTGGAAACATGCAGTTAATTGATCTCCTTGCAATATCTGTGTCGTCCATGTCGCAGACAGTTTTGTTAATGGAATTGTAACGCACAATTGACGTGATTCGTGCGGTAGATTTCCGGTGTCGTGATAAGAACGTATTTCCTGGATGTGATGGCTTTTAGATACGACTACACAACTTCCCGGGTCGTCGACTGTTGCTGTACCAAGTTTCTAGTGTGTCGTAGTACCCACCTACACAGAAAACAGAACATAACCTTTATTTCGCTCAGGCCGAAAAAAAAACATCGGCAAAGATAAAAAGCAAGATAAAATTAATATTATAATGGTTGGACAGAGTTAACCAGATGACATATAACCTCATAATTATAGATGACAGTAGAACAGTTACAAATGATAGAAGCATAGTTACATATGCCAATATTATAGTTACATATGCCAGTATTATAGTTACATATGCCAGTATTAAATAATTTCATACAGTAATCGTAGATTCAATCTGATCTACTTATGACAATGATATTTCTAGGTAATATGACATTTTCTAGGCACAGGGAACTTTTGTTTCATTATTTACTAACAGACATACAAGTACACAGAACAATCTTACATTTAGAATTGGTAATTACTCTATATAATAAGCCATGTGTACAGTCACGGTTGGTGTCAGATCTATGGTTACATACGAAATTACAAATTACGATTTCATTCTCAGCTCAAAGTTTTGTTCATAAATCTTCATATAAAATCTTAGCTTGAGCATTAAATTGTACTCAGAAAGTTGTAATCTGAGGGCCAAACATTTTGTAATTACATTCCGAAGTCTGTCTTATAATGTATCCAACTTTACATATGGCATTAATTCATCTACATATGGCAATATTATGGTTATATGACAATGTTACAGTTACACGTGATATTCGTTCAGTTACAGATGGAAATAGTTCGGTTACAGCTGGCTGGCAATCCCGTCCAGTCATAGCTGGCAATCTTACAATCACAGATGGCAATCTTACAATCATATTAGTGGATGAACATGTCAGTCATCTGACCAGTAAACAAACTACATGCGAAACAGAAACAATTACTAAAAGGGCACTGTGTCTGAGACTGTGATGGACGAGCTTCAGGTAATGTCAAGAGAAGGGCTAGAAGTATCCACGAAATCGCCCCCCGACTGTTGTATTTACTCTGATACGCTAGCTCCATGTCCTGCAGCTACGGCTTAAAGACGGATCCCAGCGGTGCAGCTTTTATGTTGTGTTGGTTCACCATCGGAGTGTTTATTGACCAAATACCCCCGTACACCTTGCAGCGGTTTCAACACTCACTTTAGAACAGCAATGTGGCCGCCATATTTCCACCCGCCATTCATCAACACCCAGCGGCGAAGGTAGAAACAAGGAGCTCGAGATCTCGCGACAACTGTAGGAGCGCGAATTTTTGCGAACTGGTTCTTTTGTGAGACGGCGCACTTCGCTTGCGTCTTGTGAGATGTTTTTTTTCTTGAGACGGAAACGCATGTGGGTTGGAAGTAGCTTTCGCTGAGGAACACCTGGATGGTTGTTTTTCTCGGTGGGAATGAAGACCTCTTCAGGAGGAGTATAGAACTCCGGACAGCTGAGGCTACTTTGCGCGTCTCCTGGTGTGGTAAACAGATCCAGTACCAGAGTTATCTCCCATCGAGGTAGTCTGACACCGGCGCAGGTGGCGCTCAAAGATGAACTTATCAGGATCTAGAACTATTAACGTGGAATTAGCAGGGACATTCCATTGATAAAGTGATAGCAGTTAGGATTATAAGAATGAAATACCACGGGTCCAAGTGTTAATTTTTCAGCTAAATTGCATCTATTCCTGTAAAAAGTACAAGAAAACACAGTGCACACCTGCTTCAGACAGAACGCGACGAATGGAATCTTTTAGAGATAGGATCTGTTTTATTCTAAAGTAATACTAAAACATTTCTTAGACCTTACGTTTTGTGATATTCGAATTTATAATGATTCTATAATATTTGTAAGCTTTTGAACATATTCCAATCGTCAATTCACCGACTAAAACTGGTTCTACATCTACATGCATTTTTTTACTTATAGGCCTATCAAATTTTATTATACGGAAGTTCCTTAATCTCTTTAGATTACAATATTTCATGCCAACCATGTAATATATGCATACTTCCAGTTGCTTTAGTGTAGGCATATCTTGAGGCTTATGAATTACATTATTTTCCAAGTCACTGTATAGCCTACACCTCCGTTTATTTACTGAGCGAAGACCATCATCTTCCTGGAAGAACAGCACCACTCTCCAGATGTAGAGGCCGTCAATTCATGCCAACCACGTCATCCCTGCGTAATTTCAATGGCATGATCATCATTTATACTTGATATCAATGCCCAACGCCATACAGCGTAATACATTACAAGATTACAAACGTCAAATGTGACAAACAGGTTTTTCAGAAGGGCTAGGTTTTTCTCACGAAGTGTGATATCGCGCCGTGTCGAAACACGCAATCATTTCCTTTCCTTGATAACACTCCTTTGTTTCTCTTCTTCCTTCTCTCACCTACCACTGTACATACTTTCTATATTATATTAACCCTACAACTGCTCTGAATACAGAAATGTATCTAATGTTCTGCATTAACGTTTTTCTAAAAAAAAACGGAGAGAAAATGCCATGATGCCATTATTTGCTGCTGCAGGGTGTTACGATTGCTTTTCTCTATATTTTAAAATAGTAATATAAGAATTAATAAACACCTATATTTGTGACTCATGTAGGTAAATGGGTTAATGGCATGTCTCTTGGTCCGAACACCTGTCCTGTGATGTGACTCACGTTAAAGCTCTACTCTCGTGCTGAATGATGTCAGGTGTTTCTGCACTTTATGGTACAACAATCTTTTTGTCACATTCCAAGCTAACCTGATACGCTGTATAACAAACACCATGACTCGTGTTTATGTGGACAATTGACATCAACAAGATTTTGTCTATATGCGGACCATTTTAACGAGTGCATGGGAACTGGAATTAAACCACAGGAATGAAGGATGTGCCATACATTAATTTGACGTTACTGTCACAGTAATAATATTAATAATAATAATAGTAGTAGTAGTAGTAGTAGTAGTAGTAGTAGTAATAGTAGTAGTAGTAGTAGTAGTAGTAGTAGTAGTAGTAGTAGTAGTAGTAGTAATAATATTAATGATAATAATAAATAAATAATTATTATAATAATATATATATAACAAAAGACGTTATAACTGTACAGTAGAGCTATTATTCCGACAAAAATCTTGAACAATTATATTGCGCCAAATCCTCTCTAAAGTATAAATAGCGTTACACTAGTGGGTCAGTGGGTTACTTTCCTTCTTAACTCCCTGGGGCGTATACATTCCAAGTTGCCTTTCAAGGGCTATAGGTTTATCAGACAGAGAGAGAGAGAGACAGAGAGAGAGAGAGAGACATGCAGAGCGGATGCTATTCTGAGACAGAAAGAATGAATGGGAGAGAGAGAGGCATGCAGAGACAGAGAGATACAGAGAGAGAGAGAGACAGAGAGAGAGAGAGAGAGAGAGAGAGAGACACAGAGAGAGAGAGAGAGAAAGGATGTAGGTACGACGACATAGAGAATGAGAGAGGAGGAGATGAAGAAGAAGAAGAAGAAGAAGAAGAAGAAGGAGGAGGTATGCCTCACTCATCCAGTGCTCTTCTTAGCGAGCCTATTGACTGTTGCAGGTGTTGTTATTGTTTAGCCCCCCAAAAATTATAGCCCACATTTTTCTCGACATATTTGTAGTTGACATACCGGTCCTCTCAGATACCATTCATCCAAAAACACTAGCGACACACCGTACACAGTCTGCAACTAGTGCGAACACACTCTCAATGAACTACATCCCATTGATGTGACAAGCACTTACATTGGCATCCCTATTCTATAATGGTTCTGTATATGCGCTCGCGCGCTCTCTCTCTCTCTCTCCCTCTCTCTCTCTCTCTCTCTCTCTCTCCCCCTCTCTCTCTCTCTCACTCTCTCTCTTGCTCGCTCTGTTGTTTTCAAGAGATTCTCTTGCTCTCTTGCTCTCTCTCCCCTATCTCACCCTCCACCCTCTCTATCTCGCTCTCTCTCTCTCCCTCTCTCTTTCTCTGTATTCACTCTGTGCGTATAGTTTTTTCTTCTATCCATTATATCTCAGAAATGAGACACTAAACATACATAACTAAATGCAGTATTTAAGGCAGGTTTTAAGGCATATGCAGAATATTTGTTTCATAACTTCTACTAGCTCCATACAGCGCTTTTCTTAATCCTGACAACAAGCGAGGGTGTCAATGTGTGTACGTACGGTACGGTACGACGCGGCAAGGAGTAATGACGATTGCCGAGTTATAGTCACAATGAAGTGTTCCGTGTGGGGGTCTGCTCCAACTGTGTTTATGACGGTTACCACTTCTACAGGTATGCAGGTGTAGGAGCTTATAGTACAGAATCTAATCCAGTTTTGTCGAAAAATTGTATCCCCAATCTCTCCTCCTCCTCCCCCTCCCCCTCCCTCCACCCCTCTCTCTCTCTCTCTCGCTCTCTCTCTCTCGCTCTCTCTCGCTCTCTCTCTATCTCTCTCTCTCTTTCTCTTTCTCTCTCGCTCTCTCTCTCTCTCTCTCCCCCTCTCTCTCTCGCTCTCTCTCTCTCTCTATCTATCTATTTATCTAGTCTATCTCTCTCCCCCATGACGCTTTCAAGACTATTTCGCTCCTATCACAGCTGATCAGTTTTAAGTTAGGATGAAAGCTGCATCACCAGTAGCGCTAAGTATTCCAATAGACCTGTAAGCACTGGAGAACCAAGGATCATACTGCACTGCCACAGCTACTGAAATCACAGATCATACCGGAAACTGAGAGGTAACTTCCGGAAGTATTGATGTCTGTTTCTATGGGAGAAAAGGAGTGAGATCATTTGAAGAATAGAAATGAAATCGGGTGCGATGTGGCAGAAGCGTTTATTCTTTTTTTTTAAACTGGGGTTTAGAGTAGCTTTCTAGATTCTTTCACTAATATCACGACTTGTCCATTTACGGCAGGAGGAAACCCGCAACATCCGTAGCGCTGAATGTTGCAGTAAACCTGCGTGCACCGGCTGGGCCGAAGCTTTAGACCTTGCTATAGGCCTACCCTGTAGGTCTCCCAAAACACAGCCCCAAATTCAACACGTCCACCCAGATTATTCCTCAACACACGCCCCTTCACCCACATCCCGACTTTGCTCAGAACACCCTGTACCTCTCTTCTGTTCTCATTCAGCTGTCTTCTCAGCGTGAACCACCATGCTTGCCTGTCAAGGTGCTCACTTACCCGTCCGGGATCGATCCCCGAAAAGTGATGGATGATCCACTCGACCACCTTGTTCACATGTCAATCAAGGGCCGGCGAGTATATTGACAGCTCTCCTCGGTCAACACCGCCGTTACCCAACCAAGTCAACATTCAGCCAACCATCAATGGCCGAGCTCATTGCACAGCACATAAAGGGCAGATAATCCCCGGGTGGTTTGTGGACTTGGGGCAGATAATCCTTGGTGTTCTGTAGACCTGAGGCAAGCTGATCTCCGGCATGTTGTGTAAGAGATGCGGCAGTGTGGTTGTAAGACGCACGAACAACCAATTTTCCATGCGAAGCCTGTCAGGTAGAACAGTACAGTATAGTATATACAAATGTATGTTTAGGCCTATCAATGAAAACTGATATCAGAAACGGTAGAACATTCATATGAATAGGACCTAAACACTCTACATAGAATGTGAATACATCAACATGGAGTTGGTGACTGAAAATGTGAATCTTCATTAACCATGCAGTTATCTCCCTTTGTACATCCGCATCCGCCGTGGCTAGTGGGTCAGACAACAACCCCGCCATGTAGATCTGGGGGCCTATTCTTGAAGCATTCTTACAAACTTCTTACAAACAGTTCGTAGTCATACTATATGCATCGTTAAGAACTGTTCTTAGGCTAAGAAGTTCGTAAGAACGTTTCGAGAATAGATCCCCATGAGGAGGCTATTTTCAGTTCTTAACAATTCGTATAGTATGGCTACGAACTGTTCTTAAGATAAGAAGTTCGTAAGAACGTTTCGAGAATAGGCCCCCTGGAATGTAGTTATCTCCCTTGGCACATCCGCATCCGCCGTGGCTACTGGGTCAGACCGCAACACGCAGTTGTCGTAGTCTCTCCTCCCACCGACGGTCGTGATGTATCTGTAACACGGTGTAACAACGGCATACAATGCCAGTTTACTACATCACTCAGTTAAACACCGGGCGGTGTTATGAAAAGTTACTGGAACCGAATATGTCTACAAAGAAAGCATGCTATACATATCTAAGTAGTTGTTATAGCACCGATGCTGATGGGAAGTGTACCTGTTTATTCGGTCAAAATACAGAAACCGGTGGTAAGAATGTTGCACCTGTGAGTGATAGGATCATTCCCATCTCCCCCGAAACACGCGCTCGCTCACGCACGCACACACACACACACACACACGCGCGCGCGCACGTGCACTCAAACACACACACACACACACACATACTCCACATACGACACGCACACACATGCGCACTCGGGTACACACACACGCGCACGCACAACCATACATACATGCATACATACCCTCTTCACACACTTGGCATGACACATGCTAAATATCTTAAGTAGCGCAGCTAGTTTTCCGCCTAATATCTCAACGTTTGAAATTTGGTTCGGATGATTACGAAAACACCCGCACGACAACTGAACCTCGCATAAACATATTTTTGATAATTATAAAACCCTTCAGACTCGCACTTTTTCTGTTTTTCCACATCGCTAATTACTTTACCGTCCGGTCTCCATCTGCGCTATGAATCAGCGGGGTTCGAGAGTAGCAGTCGGGGCGGATGGATACTAGCGGTGATTGGTGGCGTGTACTCCTCCGCAGATGCACGTGTTTCTCGCTGACCCGAGATTGGGGATACAGACGCGGAACTACACTACACCAGGACCTCCGTGAGAGCACGGCGGCTTGAAGCTAGGCTGGCATCTCTGCGAGGGAGAGAGGAGTCCTTGTTGATGCCAATTTGAGTAGAAATATGTGTTTCTGGCTGGCTGCGCGTTCAAATATACATGCACGTCTACCATGTAGGATTATACCATCGCTCCCTTCTGATACTCAACCATAGAAACGCAAGTCTCTTTTTAAAGAAGCGTAGGAATACAGCAGGGACCATTTATTTGCTATTACGACTATTTGCTATTACGTTATGTAATAAATTATTACTACTTGTATATGTTCAACAGTGAGCTCTACTTTTTCCCAAGTTTAGTTGCGTGTCTATTACTTCCGGTTTACTTTCTTAGAACAAATCTCGCGTGGCCTCCTGATCGCTGGACATTCAATAGTGTGACATCATCGAGGCCAATTTGTCTGCATTTGCGTCTACATGTATTATATAGCATATGACAAACTTCAACACGTGTACAATTATTATTATGGCAGTCACGTCGCCTAACCACTGCTGAACGCTAAGAAGTTGTAGAGGTGGGTCCTGTTCTACGGTGAGTGAGTGAATATGGAGTTTAACGTCGCTGCGGGAATACGGAACTATCGCTGTACTACTACGATAGTAGCACCTCCACAAGTTACGACTCTCGTAGCGCTACGATCGTTCTGTAGGTACTGTGTCCACTCTTTAGTGAAGCTAAATATCTGCTAAGAGATCTACCGTTCCCGATAAACTCTACGAAAGACTCCCATGAACACTACGAAAGACTCCCATGCAACAGTCACGTGTCGAAAACGGAGTTCTATATAGACAGTGATCCCAGGGTAGACCTATTTGACGGATGTTAGTGTAGTCATAATGGCTTGGGTTTTCGAGGATGTATGTATAGGGACTACTCTCGTTTATTGTGGAAAATACGATAAATTCTTTAGTATATCAATACTTGCTCTTACATTGAATGACATTGTGCACGTCCAGCAATACACTATATCCTAATGAATATAATATCTTCATGGCTTCGACGTTAGAAGATATCACAAGAAGTAGGCCTAAAACAGGGTGATTTCAAGTGGGCATGTTATTTACGGGCAACAGCCTACGACTGTTCAAAACACAGCATTTCCCCCCTAAATGGAGGCTTCATAACTTGGAGAAGATTAAAGGCAACACTTTATATTTACAGCAAATTGCCACAGTTTGAAACAAACTGTGTAGCACTTCGAATAGCACCTCGGCGGGAGAGGAACATCAACCAAGCATAAACATGTACCCGTGGACTGCTTTATAGCCACGTCTGACCGCGTCGACGAGCGACCTTCACCTTTGCCACAGTTGTAATCTCGGGAAAAGCGTTATTTCACCGTCACCTTATGATCCTTCGCAGCGTGAGATGGTAGCTTTATTTAGGAAATGGAATTAGTCGGGAGAACCTTTCTACGCATTTTCATTGAACACTTCGTATTTTTAGTTAGTTCTCCAGCTGAAGTGCAAAGATATCAAGGGTCGCCAGGTTCTCGACTTCTGCAGAGTTATGTCCCCTGGGGTTGAAGCGTAGAATGACGCGACCTTATACAATACATTTCGGCTTCAATGCTGTTTACAGCATAACCATACACCATGGCAAATTAAGAGGCTAATATTTGTAGGATACACCAATTAATGTTAAGCACAATGTATACGTTTCCACTTTAAAGTGACCAGGAAGTGTTTACTGCGATTACTATCAACGTACAAGTAAGTATAGCCTATAGGCCTACAGTATAATGTATAGTATAATGTATTAATCACCCGGGCTATGAAATTAAATAATACTTGAAGGCTTACATTGGTAATACTATAACTGTACAGATGATGGGAACGTTAAGAAAAAAACTCGGTACACGACATGTTTGTTTATCCATATCGATACATTCTTGTAGTCGGATTTCTCTCTACCTTTACAAACTGGAGTCACCAAATATATCGACATAAATTCTCTCCATACTGGAGACAACCGGAGATGCCCTACTAAAGAGCCGTGTCTGTGCCTAATCCAGCACGGAGAGGGTTAAAAAGTGTCTTTAGATTTTTATTTTTTTATTTCATGCATGAGCACAATTTATCAACAGTCTTGACTCTCGTCTGCTGACGGAACATTTCCCGCTAATCCTTGGGATAAAGTTCGAAACTTACGGAAGCGTCTAATCATAGCTCAGCTTCTTCCATCACATGACTTGATGTCAGCGCCCCCTATCGGAAATGTATTAAGAAGCTTGTCTACCTGCCGAGTCCCGTCTATCTAGTATCTCTACCAGGGATAAGATGGCAGACGACAGGCCATAACATCGACATAAAAAAATACAGAATGAGATGATGACAGCACTGGTAGAAACTCGATTCCTATATTTATGGGCTTGTAAGATAATAACGACAAACTTAATGTCGGAGTGCCTTAAAAGCCTGCTATCGTATTTCAAAGACTCACGGTGGCATCCATTGCTCGTGTGTGTTCGGAGTCTTCTGTTTGCGCTCGTGGACACAATGATTGTTAATAGACGGTCACCGTCCCTCCGGGAAATGATGAAACGTACACGATGTCAGCAGTATTCAGTGTAAATAAATAGCTACAAAAAAATAAGGATGTCTTTCACTTGATTGCCGAAACAGAATTAGACAAAACCCATAAAGGACAGCATGGCAATTAGTGTAGTCTAGGCAACAGAATACATCAATTATTATGACAAAGCACACCTAGGTATTAAACATGTCGTTTCGTTGAATGACATTAGTTAATGACAATCTAGTTAGCTTTTTAAGCATCAGCTTTAGATGCGGAGGTATAGCTGGTAATAAAGTAACAGTAAAGACTAAGTGACAGTGAGGACATACTACGAGAATAACTGTAGGATTACGTATTAGTGTCACTGTTATTTTACCAGGTCCAATTTTATATACCGAAAAAGACAACATTTATCTCCAGATTTAATATTATAAGCTCTCAAATGTTCTAAGTGACAAGCATAGCGCACCTGCGGAGGAACACCAAATTTGACCTGTTACCCCAGTACAGTTATCCGATGCACTTTTTCGATCGAGGGAGATAAATACATAATAACTGTACTTTTGTACATACACTTTCAATAACAAAAACGCAACTAAACTGACTATTCCAATTGTTATGCGTTATTCATAATAAATAGCCTATATTTTTCTTCCTACTCTCTTTCAATAATGAACCCCAACTAAATTGAATACAGTATATCTAGTCCCATTTTAATGCGTTAAGAGAGATAAATTCATAATACATTTATTTTCTACATAGGCTACTCACTTTCAATAACGAACCACAACTAAACCAAATATGCCCATTTTAGCGCGTTCCATACATTTAACACGACAATCAAACATATACCAAGTCTAAAGTAGTGAGTGCTGCGTACTGATTCATTGCGCACATCTATGATAATACAATAATGTGTGTTTTAATGTACAAACATTCACTGTACTAATCCAATAGGGTATCCATGCTAGGGTGCGCCCATTCATTGACAGGGAGGGGCAGCGAGTGGCACAGTCGTTCTAAATAATAACATATGCCAAGTTATATTACGTACCCTGCGGGATTTCTAGAATCAAGTCAAGTCAAGTTATTGGGTTTTACTTTGTGCTGGATTGTTCAGAACTTTGACACACCGTTCCACTTATCAAAGCGACGATATAGAATTTCTGTGTTCTTATATTGAGGCGTATTTGCTAATAATGTAGATATGCACCTAGGAAATTATCACCGGAACAACAACAAAACCAACACACAATTTTCCATACAACAACAGCAGCAGCAGCAACACTACTACTACTACTACTACTACTACTACTACTACTGCTACTACTACTACTACTACTACTACTACTATTAACAATAACCAGAATAATAATAATAATAATAATAATAATAATAATAATAATAATAACAACAACAACAACAACACATGCATTCATATTTATTAAAAAAAACACATATTTGTATACACGTAAATCCATATTATAGGTTATGTCAAAATTTATTGTTAAACATACTCCATCAATATATGTATGTGTTTAATTTTGTCTTCAAGATACCGTGTACTGAATGAAATGTCAAGCGATACCTGTATACGACAAATGCACGGAATTAATTCGAATACACTGTACACTATTTCTACGCTTTGCCCAGGCTATGGAACGTATAGTATTATAACTAATCTTTCAGTATACACTTCTTGTTTGTGCAATTCATAGGCGATGCTAACTTTCTAACTTTACATTAGGAAATCATGCTCTTAATCTCTACCAATTGGGTATAGCTACTACAGATTCGAGCACTCTTGAAGAAGGCGTTTACTCGTTTGTCAGGCGATGTCAAGTTAGTTATGCACTGCTTGTATAAGTCAACAAAACAACACGCTTACCGCCGCTCAACAAAGGCCGCAGAAATAGTCAACAAAATGTTACGGTTTATATATATTTTAATATTAAGAAAACGGTCATTGTTTTATAACACACACAACCTCATCCGCAACAATGCTTATACAAGTTACGATATATTGTTGAACTATAATCGCCCCCAGGAAACATTCCGGCTTCGTGGCTTTTTTTCTCCAGAAGTCTATGTTTGCGGTAATGGTGTAGCTCGTAGTTCCTGACAGTGTTCGATGTATGTCAAAGCCGACGTTAGAGGACTTAGGACAATTTGAGCAGCTGATCAAGCCTGTGTTGTCTACATAGGGCAGTTAGAGAGGTCTGCAAAGGAATGGATGGAAGCCGGGAGCAAACACGGCCGTATGGACACAGGTGTGCTGGGACAACGCTAAGCACCTAACGTATACCGTAGAGACTCGGCCACTTATTGACAATACAGAACTCGGGATGAAAGAATGTGGCGACAGAAGCCACGAACCTGGGACGAGTCAAGCGAGAGTAAGACGGAAAAAGGAACTGTCAATATATCCTGGAAGGAATTGTAAGTTTCTATAGACTAGAAAATATAAAAAAAATATAAAATAAAAGAATGATGTTGAAAATGCATATGTAGGATAGATTACGTTGGGGTTATGTTACTTTCTGTCTTGTCTGTTTGTACGCTGGCAAAATAACAATGCCGTTTGAGAGCGTTTACTTACATGTTCATATCTCAGTAGACGGCGAGAAGACATGGTCTAAGGATACATGCAGGTAAGATATGGAGTATATAGCAATTTTTAAAAGCTTTCATGCGCAAATAGTGTTTTTCTTGTTAGAGAAAAATATACATCATTATGCATCGAAAAGGTATTTCTACTAATGCCATGTCGGCAGCAGCATCAACAGGAACAGCAGCATCACCATCAGCAACAGTAATATTTGCTGGTGCTGCGTCTACTACTACTACTAGCAGTGTATACAACTGCCAGACATGAGGACTGGTAAGTCTGAGTAGTTACCCGTCCTCATACATGTTGGTCAGTGATCGATGATATACATCTTGAAAAACAAACAAAAAGTAACACGACAT
>JAUTBV010107598.1:0-14773 GCA_032361325.1 Lepetodrilus fucensis
GTTGGCCAGTGATCGATGATATACATCTTGAAAAACGAACAAAAAGTAACACAACATGCAGGCGTGCAAGGATAAAATGTTGACCATCCTCTCTGAAAATAACCCGTCGCAGGCGTGCGGACAGGCTCTATTTTAAACACTGTCAGTTATCATCCTTGGTCTTGTCAGTACCAGCTGGTGCTCACAGGTTTACTGCAATATTCAGTGCTACGGTTGTTGCAGGTTTCCTCCTGCCCTAAACTGACATGTCGTGATATTAGTGAAAGATTCTAGAAAGCGACTAAACCCCAATTTAAAATATATATAAATAATATTACAACTTTGAATCAATATGTTTACTAGTTGTTCTGCTGTTTACTTATTTATCATTAGTTAAAACTGATCTTGCATAAGAAATACGGACACATGCTTGAGTTGAGTACATTCACCATACCATCACCCAAACTTCAAATATACCATTGGTAGCTAATTACTATCATTAGTTACAGATCAATGCATATATACATGACAAGTCAATTTACAGCTCAAAGGTGTTATATTTTAAGATATAAATGGCCCGAAGAAATATTATGTTTTTTGGTTTATTAACCCTTTCCCTGCTTTATTATGCACAGAAACTACACTTTAGGGCATCCCCATTGCCTCCAGCATAGAGAGGGTTAATATTTTATATGTTTATTCTAGGAAAGGAATCTTGACGCTATATTCATGTTAATATGAATTATAGTTTGAAAGATGTCAGGTTTGTTTTGCACGATTCCTGAGTGGTATTCCAAGCATCTCACACTCCAAATATTGGACAACACATTTTTAGATATACATGTATATAAAAGGGAATTTGGGCTTTTTATCAGATTATCTGGCAACTATCTTGCTTCCTTCCCTGTATCATATTGTAATGTGTAGTGTTATATGCACTTGAAACACAGATGGTTCCTATGTAGATATATTCAGTTCTGATAGCAGTCTTCAGAGAATTGTGATGATCTTGTCCCAGACAGTGAATTCCAGTCATGACAGCTTTAACCCCTCATCATGTAAACATGGCAGGATTAACCCCTGATCACGCAAGTCTACCTCACTGGTCACTTTAGGAATTGCCCCAGGGAAAAAATCAAATCAAATCAATGTTATTGAAGTTAAGTGCATTCCGGCATTGACACACTGTATAGAGGATTGTGTTGATTCTTGGTTTGAAATACTGAAATGTGAAACCATGGTCTTGTTACCTTGAACATGTTGAAGGCTAATGTTGTTTTTTTATAGATTTTTTCCAACATGGAATTGATCGAATTTGCAAACATATAGTATATTTATCATGTATGTTGATAATTGTGTGTGTGTGTGTGTGTGTGTGTGTCTGTGTATATGTGTTTGTGTATGTGTTTGTATATGTGTTTGTATATGTGTGTGTGTTCAAGTGTGTGTTCAAGTGAGCGTGTTCAAGTGTGTGTGTACACACTGATTATTGTATATATATATATAGATAGATTATGTTACATATTGTACAAGATATACTAGCATGACATACCATCTTACAAGTAGCCCCACAGACTATGTCATTACAAACCATGTATTAATGGCAATCATGTTATAGCCAACATGGCCAAGATAAGACTATTATGGTAACATGAACATACTGAGATCAAATCGGTGGTATGCGGACTCCAGCTATTAGAATGAGGTCTCGGTTTTGCTTCATCTTGAACTCTGGTTTTACTAGGTTTTACTATCACTTTTCCATGGCTTTAACTCTGGGTTTTCTTAGGGTTTAACTCTGGTTTTACTGCATCAGTAATCACATATTGGTAACAAAAGAAATATAAATCAATAAGTCAATCAATTTACTGTTGGATTTCTCCCAAACAACCCTAAAATTACATTTTAGAGTCACACCAGGCGATATTGTTTATGTATTATAGTGTTTCTAACTTCAATGAAATAGTGATATGCTAAAATATGCTAAAACTTGCTTTATCATGTTTATCGCTTAATAACACAACAGATGGTGTTAATTCCACCATGCATAATTTCTGACAAGCTTATATAAATAATAGTTACCATGGTTATTCCATATCTGTTGCAAATGGATGAAAGATTCACTCAGCGACATTAAACTCCATATTCACTCACTCACCCATATCTGTCACTGTGAATACTCCACAGTTTGGACTTTGTCCTTCATTATCATGGTTATGTAACTCAATATTGTTGTCATGGTTATGTAACTCATTATTGTTGTTAATTACACCAAAATATATTTTCTGATTGATAATCTGATAATTTTACCAATCTATATTTTAATTATTCTGGAACAGTGGTGCTTCTTTAATATGACATGGGAGAGGATTTAAATAGGCCAAGAAGAATTTATTATTATTTTTATTTTCTATTTCAAATCCGTTTCATTGTTCCTTTATATTTTGTATGAACTGCTTCGCGATTTCATACAGTTTGCACATGGGTGTTTGTGTTTATACCTTGATGAACATAATAAATATTGCTGTAAATAATTGAATAAAGAAAGTGGAAAACAAGTTTATTTAATTGTTTTTCTTTCAGCCCTCAGTTCAAGTTCTGATTTACACGCAGTCACAGAAGCAGTTGCAGGAATATGGCACCTATTGTCTGGCCGAGTGGCGCCCAGACTGCTCCATGATGGCAGTCATGGTAAATATAGCAGAAATACCATACTTTTATCATACCAGATCTCTTGACAGCCGTTACGTCGCCCACTTCCACCTATATGGTGATATCCAAGAATCACAGTATGATTTATATCGTGGCATGTTCATAAATGATGCAGATTTTACAATTTCGGTCGCTTGGTCATGAATAATGTTTTATGGGTTTCCTGATGTCCATTTTCTTTGGTAGGCCTGTATTACAAACATTTAATTGGCATTGCAACCAGGAAGCCGACGACAGAAATTTTCATTAAAAAAATGGCAATAACCTACTATTTGTACTCATTTATCTTTTGCAAAATATGTATACATAATTTGCAAATTGCAAATACTTACTGTAAATCATGAAATTAATGAGTCACTAATTTGATGCGACCTCTAGATTTTAGACGTAAATGCGACACCAGTCATGTCTCCATGAATGTTTTCCTCGAAGTCTTACCTTTAATGTGCAGCAATTAAATGCAACAATATGGCGGTCGCATATTTCACATTAATATTGTGCTCGCATAAATTTCAGGATTTACAGTATTGTGAGCCCATGACAATACCATTGTGGAGAAAGTTCCACCATGTTTAGTGTAGACATGGTTTAATTGTAGAGATAGTTCCCTGTGGATATAATTCTACTGTGGAGATATGTTTACTGTGGATTTAATTTGGAGGTAGTTCAAGTATGCAGGATATACCAGGGGTGCGTTCAAAGACACAAGCGCTGAGTAATCCGCTTAGCTAAACTGGTTCCTTGTCCCGTGTACGGTTCATACCACTCTTGAGACAGTGCCTAGTTTGGTAAGCCGCTTTCAAGACGCTTGCGTTGTTGAACGCACCCTAGGT
Source organism: Lepetodrilus fucensis (assembly GCA_032361325.1). NCBI lineage: Eukaryota > Metazoa > Mollusca > Gastropoda > Lepetellida > Lepetodrilidae > Lepetodrilus > Lepetodrilus fucensis. Next base: position 3,525 of record JAUTBV010107598.1, read on the forward strand.
TTTGTAGCAATCTTTTAGTATAAACTTTAAATGGAGAAAAATGATTGGACAATCTAATGCAATATGTTATCTTTCTTTACTATCTCGATATATTTGCTAGCTCTTAATGGATTTATATTTCCGAACAGTTTCTATTATTTCATTCATGAACTTGTGAACTTTGTAACTTAAAATCCTAAATCCTAATTGATCCATATCCCAGCATTACCCGTATTAAATAAACATTAAATGAAACCATTAACTTTTCAGGTGAAGTATATTTCTAGTAAGAAGTATGTTGCCTTTATTGAATGGCAAGTCACAACAGTTTACTGTAATTTGATCATGTAAAGACAAATAAGACATAATTACCTCATTTACAATCTGCATAAATAATGGCAATGTGTTTTTGTTTTTCAGACTTCCAAGTGCTATGTGTTATTTTTCAAAGTTGAGATTGACTCGACTGTGGCCAATCACAACTGTTTGTACGTGCAGCGTGAGGGAAGGTAAGATTATGTTATTTACGTTTTCATTGAGCTTCTATCTATAGATGTTCATTGAAAAACTGACATCAGGGGAAAAGCATCATTTTACATGTTAACTGGTGGACACTTATTTGTGGAGAACATGGGCTGAAATTGTATTTATTTTAACTTTTTTTAAAGTTTACTGAAATATCAATTTCTGTTCCATTACAAATTATTTTTTATTTCTCAGTATGTTAAAAAACCAGCATTAATTAACCCTCTCCCTCTTTATGGCATCTCCGGTTGCCTTCAGCATGGAGAGAGTTAAATTAACAAAGTTATCAGAGTTTAGAGTGGGTTATCTCCCTATTGTTTCAGGACGGCGCCCACTGTTCGACATAACATCAATGGAATTCTGGACAGTGACAGTGTACCTGCATTGAAAGTCATCCTCACTACATGTGTACATCTCACCGACCAAATCTCATGGTGAGTTGTGTGATATAGGGTTAACTGGGAGTGCTACCTTCTTATATATATATCCCTCCAGGGTGTACACTCCAACTATAACATGTGTCTCTTGTTTTCTCGTAATACACTGTCATGTGTGCTTTGAGTATATTATCAGGAGTGCGTTATTACATTTTCCGTGTTACTAACATTGACCATGCGTTATTCAAATTTGTAATGTATTATTAACATGTGTCGGTGTGTTATTAACATTGACCGTGTGTAATTAACGGGGCCAAATGTAATAACGCATGAACGTATCTTTGCTGTTTGTTTCAAACATTATTTCAAAATATTCAAAGTCTGTAAAGACAAATTCAATTGCCATGATTCGAACTCTGGAACTTTCGCATTGCTTGCGCTCTATTCCATTAGACCACCTGGCCGATGAAAGCTCAACCTAAAGTTTTTAGATGTTCAATATTGTAGGCACTTGAATGAATCGCTCGTAAAATCCCTTACATATTAAGTATATTTTGTATATTTTTGTCGTGATATATGACAGTTAACACACGGCCCTCGGGCATTACTAGCATGTAATGCACTCCGTTCCAGGAATTAACCCTCGGGCTACTTCCTTCAATGTCAAGCATTACATACCTTAACGCCCTCGGGCCGTGTGTTCACCATCACATCATGCTGATGTTTGCAATATTTTCTCGAAATAGTACTCGCCGCAAATGGGTGAAAGATTCCCGCAGCGACGTTATAAACTTCATATTCACTCACTCACTCAAAATAGTTCTTACTATTCACAGATTGAGCATTTAAATCTTTAAAACTTTTTGCATATTCAAAACAGGTTGTGTCAATTTGTGGCTTCTCTGTCAGTGACACATTTGGTTTCAGTCATTGTCATATTGTCATAATAATATATGTCATTGTCAGATCATGGTCAGACAATTGTCAGATCATGATCAGACAATTGTCATATTATTATCAGAGGATGTGCTGTCTGTACTGTGGCAATGCAACTGATACTCGCAGGTTTACTGCAACAATCCCCAATTAAATGCTATTTTAAAAATAGTCATTTTATTATCAGACAATTGTAGTATCTACCATTGTCATGCCATTGCTGTACCTTTGCTGTATCATTGCGGGTTTCATCCTGCCATAAACTGACAAGCCATAATATAAATTTAATTGGGGTTTAGAGCTGCTTCTCAAGATTTTAAAAGCCATAATATAAATTTTAAAATCTTGAAAGCAGCTCTAAACCCCAATTAAATTTGTATTTATTTTTTAATAGTAATGTTATCAGACAACTGTTTTATCTACTCTTGTCATACCATTGCTGTATCATTGTCATACCATTGCTGTATCATTGTCATACCATTGTCATATCATCTGATAGTCTCCTCAGGGCATGAAGATGAACAGAAATATCTACATGCTCTGTAGATTTCCGTGACCCAATATATTATTTATATTATTTTTTTGAGACGCTCAGTACACTGATAACTAGTTATTGCCGGAAGGGTAATCGCTGATACAGCAAATGAATACAGGTGTTCCATTTACTTAATACCTTCTTGAAAACATCAATGAAAGGTGTGGCTTCGTGTCTGTATATCTATATTGCTGTTCAACCAAGCGTGACAATCTCTTAACCCATGCATTCAAATACGTGTCAGTTAACCCATGCAGTGGTAGAGCTGTACTCTCAAGTCCGTTGTAATGAAGCCTACAGGAATGTTGAGAATGTAGAGGGTTAATCCAGTGATAGAAACTTAACTTTAAAACTTAATAGCCCGAATAGTAATACCAATAACACATTTCTTGGGATAAAGATACCTTTAGCATTGGGAAAAATGGCCCGGGCTAGTGTTAATTTCGATCCCTGTTAATCTTTGTAGTGTTTGTTGTATTGTACAGCTGGGTAAACAAGAAAATTATAGTTAATATTGATGTTAGAGAACAGCTTTTACATGTATTTGGATGTTATTTTGAGAAATGATGTTGAGCAAACGTGTGGTTCTCAAGATAAAGCAAATGTACATGAAACTGAGTGAAATAGAGTGGAGAATCTCATGAAGTAGAATTATGAAAATAAAATCCATATATTTTATATTACACTATCTTGCTATCCTGGGCCATTTCTCCAAATGCTAGTACCCTAAGGACTAGTAGACATTAATAACATTTGTTATTTGTATCGCTATTCGGGCTAGTAAGTTTTAAAGTTAGTTTCTATCGCTGCTGGATATATCTTCAGATGTCAACTCATATGGAATGAAATATTTCACTATATTTAATATTAGAGATATTTATCATAAAATATTTGACCACGACCTGTTCACCGATCTCGTAGACAAATATTCTGAGATAAAATCCCACTGTACTCTGTTGCCCTGGACTGTGAAATGCTAAGCAGGCATGTAGAAGTTATTGCTCCACAATTATTAATATTAAAGCAAATTATTCATTTTATATCTGTATCTGACCTCTGTTTGTAAATATTAACCTTCTCCCTGCTGAATAAAACCAAAGTGTTCTATTTCTGCATGTGATCAGGCAACTTAAGTTGCCTTCAGCAGGGAGAGGGTTAATATATTATATTTCATTGATGTTCCTATTGGAGCATCTGTTCAGTGATTTAACCCTCTCCCTGCTGGATTAGACACAGGCTCTGCTCTTTAGGCATCTCTGGTTGCCTCCAGCATGGAGAGGGTTAAAGAAGCTTCTTTAGATTTGAAGAAAGATAACAAGTGACTTCCATACATACAGGGATGTTATTATATATTTGGTACTATAGTAATGCCTTAGGGTAGGATAATTTTTGCTAATATAACATTTAATGATTTTCAACGATGCTAATCTAACTGCCAATACCATAAAAATAACCTCATATTTCCCTCAGTATGTGATTTAGATTTAGATTTATTCAGTTCATGTCCATAACTGACTCAAACCAGTACGTTGCACTGCATCTACTCTACTGTAAATAATTGGTTAATATGAATCAGTACCCAGTTTTACAATGCTTTTATATTCCTAGTCAGTGTTCCCGTAAAGCTAATTATTGTACTCATTATTTTGTTAAAATACCTTTGTGAAACTAGTGATGCCTACACTATCCATTGTTATGTAGCTAAAACCAACATGCATACTGCATACAGACAAATATCATTATGGGTATTATCGTGTTTCTATTTCTTTATTAATTTTATTTAATTATTCTGCCATCTATTGCGATTCGTATCTAATAGTTTCTAATGGATTCAATTTCAATTACAAAAATTTAAATGAATGCAGTCTGTGTGCCCTCATAGCTTATTTCCTATTGATTATAGATCCCAGGTGACAGTTTTATGTCATTTTATTATCACTGCAATGTTGAACGGCATATAGCTCACTCACTTGTCAAGGTGGATCCTATTCCCGATAATATGGCGCTTAGAGCATGCCTTATGGGGTGGATTTGGCGGATTACATTATTGTGGCCTATTATTATTATTATTATTATTATTATTATTATTATTATTATTATTATTATTATTATTATTATTACTATTATTATTATTATTATCCTGTGATCATCTTATTCCTGATTTATTGACTTTCATCCTATTCCTGATCATGTTACTTCTATGCTATTCCTTATTATGTGACAGTCATACTATTCCTGATCATGTGATATGCTACTCCTGATTTGTTTTTTCAAATTATTTTTTTTATGTTTAAAAATATTTTTTTTAGATAAATCCTTCATATTGATTATGGTTACCAGTCAGCTTGATATAATTATACCCGTAGTTTTACATTGTATCGATGTAATTATTTTTTCCCTCGCAGCTGTCTGAGCGTCCGTGATGAGCTGGTGGTGGCTACGGCCGACGGCTATCTGAACCGAATACGCTGGAACGGGAACAAGAACGACAAGGCAACGCTACATCTCCAGGACATTCCCGTGTCCACTGACCTCCAGCAGTTTCGAGGTACCCGGACAAATACTCTGCCGTAACACGGGAGTGTCGCTTTAACATCCAGGGACCGGTTGTTCGAAGCCTGGTTAAGCTTTAACAGGCTGTGAAAGTAGCTGCCTACATAGCATATAGAACAAGCTTTAACCAGGCTTCGAACAACCAGACCTAGACATGTTACAATGATAATGCCTGTCTCAGAGATTGCGAAACCTTTCTTGAGTATGATTTCATGCTCAAGCACAAATTTTATATGGGCATTTGTGAACAAAACTACATATGAGTTTAAATCGTACTGAAAATGTTTTCGTAATCTTGGTGCCCGGCTGTAGTTTGTTGAGTTAAAGGCATACAGTCAAAGATGTCTTGTGAAACTTTATATGCAAAATATGAAGTTACACTGTATTTCCATTGTACCATCATCATCTTAAGCAAATTTGATAATATTGATTACAGTAGTTATTTTCACAATCAGATGTATATCTGCTGATTGAGGATAATATATCAATTTTCTAAATGTTTTGCCTGCTCTATAAATAGCATTACCGGTATGAGAAGATGTAACTGGTTGAATAAAACAATTGGTTGAACAAATCAAGTGAATAAGCCTGAACTATCAGTGATTGTATGCCTATAATTCAAATCACTTAATGACACTGTTGTACTAATTCATACACTGTTGATTTTAGATTTTAAATTCATCTTGTTCTCCCAAACACAACTTTCATTTTAGAATTTCCATTTAACAATTTATAATGCTTGGCAAATGGCATATTAACTATAATTGACTAAGTAATAATATAATAATATGGACATGTAATTGACTAGAATGGACCTAATGGATTAGTATGGACCTAATATAGATAATATTTGCATCATGCAATTAAGCTGAAATGATGCAAACTTACAGTATGTTAATCAGCATAGAGCTTTTATTATTCAATTTCTAGTAGAGATTTGAATATAGCTTTAATACAATGAATTAATTCTGCATAATTATTATATACCACAGTACAGGGGTTAAGATCCTTGCCAGAATAGTCTAAAATTCTGTTTTGAGTGTCTATTTTTTTTGGAAACAACATTTTATTGTGTTTCATCATATTTTGACAGTTTAAGATATTTTAAAGGGATTAATTTATTAGGAATTTTTACTGTTAAATTAGATCTGGGGTTGCCTCATTTTCTGTATATTTTCATAGGCACCCTTTCACAAAGCTATCTTAGTGATCAGTGAGACAGATAGACACAAGAGCTTTGTTAAAGGGTCCCAGGTTTATGTTTCTAATGTAGGGGACATAATGTAGTAGAAATTGTTAATAGATTATAGCAAAGTATAATGTTAAAGTTATTGTTGTGAAAATGGCTATATTTTGCCCCATTTGTTTTTGAGCTTGCCCCTCTTGGAATTGGCCAAACGGATCCGCCCCTATTCCTGGTAAATTTATCCTATAAATATCAGCATCGAATGGTCGAGTCATTTGTGAACTAGCGGACTTGTGTTTGGTGAATGGACTTTGTCTGCATGAACAATGATTGCTTTTGTCGGATGCACGAGTAGTATTAATACTAGAAATTTTGTTATGTTGGATTAACACGGTGAGATGTGAGTTATCTGCCCATGCACATTTGCTTTCTTTTGAAATAATTTTTAAAAAATAATATTTTTTTCCTTTTAATTTTTAGTAATGTTTTATTTTAACCAATTACAAATGTACTAGTATTTGTGTATATTCTAGATGTTTTTTGTTTGTTTTGTATATATTAAATACTTTTTCAATTGTCGAAATTGGATAACTATTCTGCATGGCTAGTAACTTGTATCTAGATTTTTGTTTATTTCTATGACCTCTTGTTTTCTAATGTACAATGCGCAGGGAGGTAACTCTAAACTAATATGCTTGAAATGTGTTTTAATGTCTCGTGAAAGGAATGGAATGGAGTTTTGTTATTCTTTTTTAATTTTTATTTTTTAGTATACATGAGTCTTGACCTTCCAAAGTTAGTTAATTGGCCAAAATCATTATGGCATGTTAAACTAACATTAAAATGAAATTAATATCAGTAGTAGTTATTATTGTGATTTTTCTCAGAATTAGTACAATTTTATGAACATTGCAATGTGTTAACTGTGACATTCTGTGAAACTCCAAAATTGGTCTGCGAAGGCAATAAATAATGTTCATGTTGTCAGAGACTATTATGAAGAACTAAAATGTACATTCTAACTATACAAAATTTATATCTATGCTGTGATGTTTCGTCGACCAATATATCAACATTTTCAGGCAGTTAATTACTGTAGCCCCATAGTGACGTCATATTAAGTAATGTAAAGCATACAATGTGCTAGTTTCAAGTCAACAATATAATATAATGTATTAACTTCAAAATGTAAGATCTACCTGGTGGCAATGTTTGGAACCAACAGTTTTATTTCACTCCTGACGCCCGTTGCACGACGCTCTTGTAGGCTACAACTATTGTAACGTCAACGCTTTCTATTGTGGCGGGAGCCCAGTTACAACTATGCGTCATGCAACGGGCACCTGCTATAATTTGTTCGACAGGTTAGGGATTTTATTATTTAATACAATCTTATTCACTAATATTCTTCTCTCAATCACCACCATGATCACTATTATTATTAAAAGCTCATACTTGACGTAATTGTATTCCATGGAATCACATTCAAAATGGCACCACCCACTATGCACTGAATCATGTAACAGTATTAACCAAGAATAATTGTAAACAATAGTTTTTCCTTTAACATTTTCCAGGGAGAGGGTTAAATAGTGTTAAGATTTTCAAGCATATTATGTTTTTATTAATGTATTAACATTTTGACTCCTACCAGTCCTAGTAGTACCTCAAATGCATGTTACACTGGGATATCTAACCATTAATGTTGTCTTTACATTTGTCTTCTCTGAATGTTCTAACTTCTTAACGCATGACTGATTAACTTTTTAAGCATGACTAATTAGTTTTAACGCATGATACGTTATCTTTATCTTCAGTCTTCAAAATTACTGGCCCAAATAATGATACAAATAACAAATGTTTACCAACAAAATATGAATTTCTACTGGCCCTTAGGATACCTAAAGCATTGGGAGAAATGGCTGGGCCAGCGGTAATTTCGAACACTGTTTATAGTGTATTATGGTTTATATCACAAGTGTGAATGACAAATGCATTACCTGTAGAATGTTAAATCCTGTTTTTCTCAATGGAAGAGTTATTGTTCTTGCCACAGCAAGTTTTACAATGTTGATGTCCTTTGTTAAAATGGTTTTCTTTTAGGGACTGCAAACCTCAAGCAACATTTATTTTGTAGCATCATAAAACCATAAAACCGCAGGCTTACATATCTTGAATTATTTTCTTTTTTATTTCTGTTCTGAAGAATATAATTATGAATTTATACATTTGGATGTTTGTGTTTGCTGATGAATTCTTTCATTGGATCAATTTGCTTTGCTTAGATGTGATAGAGACAGTATGTGCATTGCATGATGAACTGCTTCTCCATTCCTTGTATTATCCCTCGTCACAAATGGGTGAAATATTCCTGCAGCGACATTAAACTCTATATTCAATTGTATTATCCCAGAAGAGGATCAAAATATGTTTTTGATACGTAAAACTAATAACTGAAATATTCAATGGTTGTATTATCCATTTATTGTATTAAATGATATATATTGAAGCTTTCAATAGCTATTTTACTGATATATATGTAATGGTTGTCTTACTGTATTCAAGTATTCAGTGGTTGTCTTACTAAAGAATTCAATGGTTGTCTTGCTGAACTATTCAATACTTGTCTCACTGAACTCTGGAGTGGTTGTCTTACCAGTGCTTACTGAATTGTTCAATGGTTGTCTTGCTAAAGTATTCAAAGGTTGCCTTACTGCAGTATTCAAAGGTTGTCTTACTAAAGGTTGTCTTACTAAAGTATTCAATGGTTGTCTTAATAAAATATTCAAGTGTTTTTAACTTGTATTACTGAAACACTCAATGATTGGACTACTGAAGCACTCAATGAGTATACTACTGAAACACTCAACGAGTGTACTACTGAAACACTCAGTGGTTGTACATTTCGTGTATATTTCAGCCTCCAAGCTGACAGAGAATGACGGCTATGTGACACACATGGAGTACAGCCCCACACTGGGCGGCTATGGCATGGTGCTGTCCAGTGGCAAGGCCGTCTTTGTCATCCCACCTTCATCCAGATCGGAGAAAACAGTCAGTGAACACTTGCTCATACTTTGCCTTTAGATCACAGAATTGTTATTGTAGATGCAATTTTTTCAATAGTACTTTCATCAATATTAAAGGTATGTTAGTCGAAAGGTTTTATCATCTCCCATCTGCACTATACCTGCTATTCCACTACTATTACACTACTAATCCACCACTGTGCCTGCTATTCCACTACTATTCCACCACTGGTTTCAGAGTGCGCACGGGGTGTGGGCCCAGGATCTATGTAACGCTACCTCTCTAGCTGTCAACCACAGATACAGACTCATTGCTTTTGGATGCAAGAGGTGGGTAACGTAACCATTCTAACATTTCGCAAGGCCAGCTGCCATTAACACGGCATGGATGCCATTCCAGAACAATTGTAGCGCTATGAGAATCGTGCATTATTGACAGGTTTTTTATGTTATGACTCATATAATAACGCTACAATTTTTCTGTGCTGTAATTAATTTAGTATAATTAGTTAATTGTCATCCTTGGTCTTGTCAGTACCAGCAGGTTTACTGCAATATTCAGCACTATGGATGTTGCAGGTTTCCTCCTGCCCTAAACTGACAAGCATGGTTATAAGTGAAAGAATCTTGAAAGTGGATCTAAACCCAAAATTAAAAAAATTAAAATTAGAAAAATTAATTTGATTGCAAATATTTAGTGAACTACTGTAACAATCTGTTTCTCCAAGATATTAATGGTCTGTGATTGTGTTCCAGTGGAGAGGGAGTTGTGTATCTCATAGACGAGGCGGTCGGAGCTTTGGAGGTTTCTCACAAACTTGTCATATCCAGCAAGGACTATCCTGGTAAGGAGTGGCAGATACATTATACATATTTCAGACCCAGAGATTACAAAACCTTTTGAGCACTTTTTAATGCTCATGCTCAAATTCTATTTGGGGATTTGCGAACAAAACAAGATTACGACATCTTTTCAGCATGATTTCATGCTCAAGCTCAAAATATTTTGGGGATTTGCAAACAAAACAAGATTACGAAACCTTTTATTTTATTTGGTAAATTTACAAAATAAAGCCTTGAGATGAGCATGAGTTTGTACTCAAAAGTATTTCATAATCTCGATGCAAGTTGTTTTTCGTATATTTTCAATTGGCCTTTGGGTTCCCCTATTTTCGTGAATGTTAGTATCTTCCTATTGGTAAATCACCTATGGGTGAGATATTTCCGCTGCGACATAAAGCATTTAAATACAATCAATGAATCCTATTGGTAAATGGGTTCTGGTGACCAGTATGAGGCATAATGCTGAAGGATATTCTGAGAAGGTGCTTCATCATTGCCGTGATTGTCTTCCAGATGTGTCGGCCATTGCTGGACCAGTGCTATGCATGAGATGGACACCAGATGGTACTGCGATCGCGCTGACATGGAAAAATGGCGGCTTTTCACTGTGGAGTGTGTTCGGAGCCTTGCTTGTCTGTACACTAGGGGGAGACTACTGGTGAGTGGCATGGATAGATGCTAAAATGTACACATAGGGAAAACTACTTTTAATTTGTATGAATAATTCCCAGGCTGTATGCCCAAGGGAGACTACTGGAGAGTGGTATGAATAAAACACTTCCTATTACTTTAGTTTTGTGTAATCTTCTAGATAATGATCTCGTATGTGAAATCAACTTGATAATATATAATATAATATTCTAAAATATTAGCGTAAGTATTATGGATATTGTATTTATTTCAGCTGCCAGAAAGATGCCTCACGGCTGTACCCACAATCTGTGAGATCAATGGTAAATATCTCAGTGCTTGAATTCATTAATGAGTCAGTTTTAGAACAACAACAAATCTTCATCTATGACTGTATCATCTATCCCATCCTAATATAGGCAATAATAACAATGATCTACTTTGTCACTCAGGTTTCAGATTATCTTGAAATTAACGATGTTCCGACTAGCGTATGGGTCACGTATGAATGAAAGATTCTCGCTGCGACATAAAACAATAACGCTCACTTACCCTGACTTGGGAATAATACTCATAATACAGACCTGGTGCCCGTTGCACGACGCTCTTGTAGTGCTACAATAGTTGTAACTGGGCTCCCGCCACAATAGAAAGCG
>JAUTBV010107609.1:0-14771 GCA_032361325.1 Lepetodrilus fucensis
GGGGGGGCTGATCAGGGTAGCGGGGGAGGGAGGGGGTGACCCCGTCTGACTCAGAAATCTGCTGTGAACGTACACGTTATTTATACAATGTCTTTGTATACTCCTGGGTTAGCCATGCACAGAGCTCTTTAAACGCTATTGATCATATTTATTTGATAGCTTACTGCGAAAGGGGGCATTCATGCCAGTTTTACTTGTATTATATACATTACTGAAGCTGTGGGCTCTGTTGAGATGTATGTCTGATCAATAACTTTGAAATAGCATAGCCAGTCTGCTAAACTTTCAACGTGTACTAACATCGCATCAAGACGTTTAATTTTCCCACGTTCAAACGCGATAATTTATGAGTAAAACGTCACCTAATTTGGTTGAGCACGTGATACTAGACATTCTTGTGTACATTAAAGTGTATGTTAGAACGTGCACGTGAATAATATCACCAGATCATCAAACCTACATGACGTAATACGCAGTTCTGGGAAACTAAATCTTTGGCAAACTAAAGGTCTCTTATCAACACTGTTTACAGGCAATGCCTGTTTCTACAGCATCATCTTAAAATATACATGTAACTGCGCACAAAAATGCATATATTTTTATTCATACTTTTAATTTTAACAAACTGCATGGAATAATACATCATTCAATGTCAATGTTTTGTAATACCTACAATACGTCATTCAGTGACAATGTGTTGTAATACCCCTGTACGCTATTCAATGTCAATTTGTTGTAATGCCCCCAGTATGTCATTCAATGTCAATTTGTTGTAATATCCCAGTATGTCATTCAATGTCAATTTGTTGTAATATTCCAGTACGACATTCAATGACAATTTGTTGTAATATCCCAGTACGTCATTCAATGACAATTTATTGTAATGCCCCCAGTATGTCATTCAATATCAATGTGTTGTAATATCCCAGTACGACATTCAATGACAATTTTGTGTAATACATCAATGTTTCTGATCACATTATTTCACATTCGGCATCAGCCACAATCTCAAAAAAGTCTTCCACACATTTGAAGGTATTGTGTGTGGTCACGGCCGTGTCATACAACATATGGAATGCTTCTTCAAACGCGAGACTATATAATTAGATTTGATTCGTGTGTGGCCACATCTTGTCAGTGTGAAATCTTATGTATATTTACTATTTCTGTAAAGGCAGATGCAGCTGTACACAAATAGGACATCTTATACAAGTATACTACACACACACCTCAATTACAGGAATCTATACTATTTGTTGAATAATAATAATAATAATAATAATAATAATAACAATAATAATAATAAAAAAAACATTAAAATAAAAAAATAAAAATAAATAATATAATAACAACAACGACAACAACAACAACAACAACAACAACAACAACAACAACAACAACAATAAACAATATAATAAACAACACCGTAAAAACCAACAAGACAATTACATTTGTAATACATAATCAGAATTATACTATATATATATTTTTTTAAATCATGGCCAAAATATACACCACCGACTTAAAAATGCTGTTTTACTAGCGAACACGTAGGCCGAACTTCCCATGGAAATGGCTTATAAAAGCAGTTTTTTAAAGTGATGTCCGTTCCACCGCGCATGCGTGTATTGGCGGATGAATACGGCTTGTTTACATGGTCGGATAACTCTAGTTTCCTTCACCAAGTATATATTTGCACATCTTGAACTTTCCGTGTCTGCATTGAAACGCATTCAATTTATTCCGTAAATAAACTAGGTCATATTCAGGTGATAAAAATAGTTGTCCATTGTGGAATATTAAAGTTCACATGGTACACATTGCTTGGTAACTGCCGTCTTCTTAGAAGGGTTCTCAACGTATTCAAGAGATGCTTATACAATTGCGCTACACCGCTGCTACGCTATATTGGTTTCGGCAGGCAAGAACACAACACATATTTATTTGTCCTACAACTTCTAAAGTTTGATTCTTGTAAACAGTTTCTATATACATTGTAGTAGGACAGCTCGTTGAATAAAGGTAATTCTTGCAAAGGTCAAATGTGTCCCATGAGGCCAGTCACTGGTACATGAGGTCAAGGTACATGAGGTCAAGGCTACGTAGGTAGACGGTGTATAATCATGTTAGCGCCAAATACACTTGCAATGTCTCTCCAGTCTAGATTCTTGAATCACGGTCAATTTTAGTAACTTTTAAACTCACGTATATTTCTTTCCCCAGTGTATACGTTCAACCACATAAAAGCACACAATCACGTTTTGTTAGGTCAAACGTATTTTATATGAAAGTATATACATTTTATTTGTCAATGGTCAACAGGCTACATTTCCCAGCGGTCTTCAATACTTTCATATGGGGTTACCAACGCAATGCAAATATTGAAAAATTACATGTTACATATTTTAAGAGACTAATTCTTAATGTACCAATCTATTCGTGCATCACTGTTGTTCTTGGTGACTGTGGACACATTGGACACCAGTGAGGGATGCGGGTAATGTAGCTTGTTGCCAAATATACTGGTGTAGACAAATCAAATCTACATACTTTATGTCGTTTGACATTGAACTATGTCAACAAATCGTGGTCTATGTCTATTAGGATTTGCAATATATTAATCGTTTATTTTTTTTCTGTTTCTAGCGGTTCATAGACTTGACTGCCATGTTCTATAAAAACATCAATTTAATTTCTAATATAAATTGTGGAATAAGAAACAGCAAAAACGATAAAATGAAGTCTACTATTTTGTTGTGGCCGATAAAGCGGCTTGTTTTAAGGAATTAGCGGTTGGTACCAATGACATTAAGCTGGTATCAATGACGTTAGGTTAGTATCGATGACGTTAGGTTAGTATCGATGGCATTAACTCATACATTCCGGGATCTCGTCAAGAACATTATACAACAAAACACCAGTAACCTCTTTATGGTCACCGTTATTTAAAGCAGCACTGCCAAGGCTGGACAATTAAAGAAGCACATCCGGGTATTTAATGTCAACCGTCCATTGAGATTTGTGGAATGTCGTCGATGTCTAGCGTAAGACGCTGACGTTTTATTCCTTATACATGTTTAGAAAACTTTTATTTTGTTTTAAACATGCCATTCAAAGTTCGGATTAGATGTTTGGACTATTCACTAGTCAAACGGAGCACCCATGTGATTTCTTTAATACATGTTCTGGGCAAAATTCAGTCGACTATTACTTGGCTTATTTCTACAGCACAGTAACCAAACACTAACTCTAAGTGTTACGCCCCAGAGAGCACGAAAAGTGGTCCTGGTTTGTAGCAGTTATTAATTTTCCCAGCCTTACACGATGACAATCGAGTACTTAGTGAGGTTTCTGTCCCCGTAGCACAACCCAAATGGCTGAACTTTAAATGGCTGTACCTTTCCTGTGGGCGTCGAATATATTTGCCATTTCAGCGAGTATTATTCGAATATATTTGCCATTTCAGCGAGTATTATTTGAATATTTCTTTGAGAGCGATTATTTTTCTTGTGTACGATAGAGTTTTAATATTTTTCTAAACTCGGTTAGATTTGTGTCTGTGATAATTATGTAGCAGGGTGTAATATAAGTTGCTCCTACTCGTCTCGGCCAGATGAGTTTCGCCTCCTACTTTGGCTGTCGGTGGAGGGTTAAGAGGGTTAGACTTGCAATCCAGGACAGGAAAGGACTTTGTTTGTACATTTAAGGATTTACAGTATATTTGTTTTTCCGTTTCTGGCGACGCACGGAACGATATCTACTGTGCAAATGAAGTAAGATTGACATGTGTTACTAAAAAATAAAATAAAACAAAACGAAAGAAAGCAAAACAAAATACAATGAAGAAATAAACCAAGGGAAAAAAAACACGTAATGTAAAGTAGGTAGGGTTGGCTGAAAACAATCAATTTGCTATTTATTTATTCTAAATTGCATATTTCATCATTGTTCTTGTCCCGTAGAGCACGTTTCATTATTCACTTTCACTTTCACTCCCTAATCGCCGACGTTTTCGTTTTAACACACGTTCAGTCTAGACTGTACTGCATGTAGCGTGCATTTTCAATCACTAAAACGTTATAGAGGATTGTCCCTATTATATTATACGTATTCTGCTGACTAACTCCTCGATTGTAACGTCTCTGTATCCTGTATGTTCCATGTAACGTATCAGAGGCTTATGTCAAAGGTCACAGAGCTCCCGTATGTAACTGTGCACAGTCATGAATATATATTTCGCAAAAGGACGCATTGAAATATTCCTCTAGCCCTGAATAGTCTGTGTGCACGGTTCATCGGGTCGCCTGTATGCTAGTACGTAGAAAGTCTTAGAGAGTTGACAGCTATCCAAGGTCAGGGATAATCGTTCCCTTGAGTATCCACCCCTAATTCACCCGTAACATATCTCCCAACCTAACATGTACTCTCCCACTAGTGCACCCATACTCACATATACATGCATGTACACGTGAGCGCGTGCGCGCGCCCCTACAACCTCACACAATCACTATATCACATATCTCTATTTTCTCTCTCTCTCTCCTTTCTCTCTCTCTCTCTCTCTCTCTCTCTCTCTCTCTCTCTCTTCCCTCTCTCTCTCTCTCCCTCTCATAACACGCAAATCCATGTGTATCAATCAAGGTATTTATAGCCCCGAATCAAACAACCAACCCTAAAACCAAAATTAAATAAATAAAACATAAAATATAATATAAATATATAAAAAAAGAAGACTAAATATTAAACAAACACAAAGTAATACCCGATTTTTGTTTAAAGATAAAAGAATAACATACATCATACGGTTTTCAGTAGTGAGGAAGCAGACGTTAATAGTGACAGACGAGACAAGAGTGACATCACACCGGTTATATGTCCTCGGGGCACCAGGCTCTCAGCACTTTCACAATAACTTGCAGTGGGAGTTATATTTGTGTACATGCATCGCAGTACGTATAATCAACTCACTTCCTTATATATACCGGCACTCCTCGTAGTGTGCAACAGATAAAGATAGTCGACTGGAATACCACACTATTACTTGTTATTACAACTATGAAGTACGGAGGAAGCTTGATGGGGTTCAATCTAGTGTTTAAGACATGCTCACAAACACGTATTTTCTGAGTGAAAGGAAGGACATTTCTATGTGCCAAAGGGGGAACATGTCCTATCTCAACTGATGGACAAATGTCCTCTAAGTTTGAAAAGCATGATATTTGTCCTGTAAATGTTGTCTGTGGGAAGGGTGTACAGTTTGCCTGAGTGAAAAGAAGGAAATTTTTCTCTGTGTGTAACTGGAAGGACATTTTTCTCTGTATGTAACTGGAAGGACATTTACCCTCTAAATTGTATGTTTTTCATCTGCATTAAATGATGTTTGTCCTCGGTGTGAAAGGAAGGACAATGTCCTTTCAGTGCGACTGGAAGGACAATGTCCTTTCAGTGCGACTGGAAGGACAATGTCCTTTCAGTGCGACTGGAAGGACGGTGGACATCTTTGTGTGACGGAACTAGTCACGTTCTATACACACACCAAAGGAAAAAGATAAAATTGGCCGCTCAGAATTATTCAGAGCGCTATTGTACCTTCGAACATTGGTACACACATCTAACGAAGTCCACGGCTGTTTCTATAAACATCTTCTGTTGAATCTTGTTGAACCAGCGCGATGTATATTGAATAGGTGCTACAATGTCTATGTGAATACATAGCAGAGTTGAAAGATGCCGCACGGTCACACATCTAGAACACCGGAGTCCTGTCCGGTGTCACATTGCAGACCACTAGGCTTGAACCTAATATAATAGGATACCGCATAACCTTCACATTTAGCTCTAATCTGGGTCATAGTCTTCTAGACAGCATTACTACTTTCGTTTCAGTGGCCTCACAAACGAAATTAGATTCGTCTCGAATGTTAGGCAATTATATGGGAATACTAACAGGTATTCCTACTGTTGTTCCAGCAAGGAGATATTACGTTCCCTACTTGGGTTTCCAACGTACCATGATTGCCTGTTACGCGATGTATCATTTGATATGACAAGGGCTGATTAATCCCGTCAGTAAACAACGTTACAAAGGGTTTGCGAGGTCAAAAATATACAGAACCGATTTTATGGCAACTTTGCACAATGGTGAGACAAAGCACTAATAATTAGGTATACTAAACTAGTACCCACATCCCGCTAGGATTGGCACACGGTCCAAGAAGTCAGATCATATCACAGTTGTTCTTGTCCAGCTGACTTCCAGTAGAAGCCCAACTCCAGTCTCAGATCCTAACACTTGCGTACCAGTACTATCATCAGTCTGAGCCACTCTATCTTGTAAATAGTCTCAACAACTACTCCCAATCCAGAACTCCTCTCTCTGCAGATCCCAAACTGGTCTCTGTCCCACATACCCGTCGCAGATTGTTTAGAATGGCGAATACGGTCTTACGCTCTACAAATGCACATATTATTATTATTATTATTATTACTATTATTATTACTATGGAACAACATCCCTATTCATGTCAAGCAATCAGAATATCTTTCATCTTTCAAATCAAAGCTAAACATATATCTCTTCAAGCTCTTTCACTCTGTCTGAACGAGCTTTGAGCACACACTTTGTGTACGGATGTGTCGCATACATCCGTGGCTACCTTGTCCAGTTTCAAGTGTATTTTACACGCGCACACAGAGCACTGCATTTGTGAATGAGATACTATACAAATGCAAATGCAATTACTAGTCATCCACACCCCACTATATACTAGTCTCCCATACCCATACCCCACTAGATTCCGACATACCACTAGTCACCCACAGTCCACTAGTTTCCCACCGACTAGTCATCCACACCTCACTAGTCCCATACCCCACTAGATTCCGACATACCACTAGTCACCCACAGTTCACTAATTGTACACACCTGTACAAGTCCCATCCATACCCCACTAGATTCCGACATACCACTAGTCACTCACAGTCCACTAGTTTCCCACTGACTAGTCATCCATACCCCACTAGTCTCGGGAACAATCACGAATGTTGTTCCCCATTTTCAGGACAGTCTGTATGTCAATATCATTTGAATCTTGATTCTGGTATGTAACTAAGTTTCTAACTACCACAATACCTGCATAACGTCCTACTCCACTTATGTGGCAACATCATTCATGCCCGTCACGTGACATCATTCAGGCCCGCCACGTGTGGTAGTACTGCGTCTGTGTAGTGTTTGCTCAAATATTGAAATGATGTTTGCCGTAGAACTTCACCAAATTGTTCAAACACTGGCTGTAGACACGTACTGTGTATTATTACGAGTACCGGGGTATTGTACCGGGGTATTGTACCGGGGTATTGTACCGGGGTATTGTACCGGGGTATTGTACCGGGGTATTGTACCGGGATATTGGAACTGTGTCCAGATTACGTTTATAATACTAGTAGCTGATTGCAGAATGTTTCAAACACGATCACTCTATGACACCATGCCCCGAGATTACGAAACTTTTTGAGGACGATTTCATGTTCAAGCTCAGATGTTGTATGGGAATTTGTGAACAATTCTTTAAGTTGATCATGACATATCAGAAACGTTTCGTAATCTGGAGGTCAGGTGTTACTGCAGAGCTGTTTGCTTGTTACTAGACGTGTTTACATGCTACTTGCTACTGTGTGTCCCTGTGTCATACCGCACGCTCAACATTGTGTAATGGTTAAATGTAACAATTTGCTCATACCGCGAATACACAGGCGCTTATACCTTGAGATTTCACAATGCAGATAACGCAAAATCATACTACGCAGTCTACGATAATGTAACCGTTTTTGTCTGAAACTATTTTCAGAACGTGCGGATACCGGAAGTGCACACTAATGTAATGTAACGGGTTTTGACTTAAAACAAGAAGACTATAGATAAATTGACGAGCAGCTTTCAAGAATGACCTAACCTCTAATACTCATCCGTATCACGGCGGCTCAAGTGAGAGTAAACACCTTACCCAAAGGTAGTCACTGAATACAGAATGTGACAGATTGGCATGGTCTCGTTATTGGTATGATAATTAATAATGTATACAATATGTTGCCAACTATCATTAAAATATATATCTAACTAAGAACAATACATGTAAGTATATAATTATCGTAATGATAATATAATAACAACGAACTACTCTATGTCTACACCAACGTTTGTTGACTTACTAATATAGTAGTACATTAATATTTGTAATTTACTATTAATTTTAATTACATATTTATTTACAAAACAATCACGATTACTACAACCTACGATGCAATGACCAATGTGAAGTTAACCACACAAGCACAGTAATACTTGATGAAACACGGTCTAGACACGATGTTTTGAGGTCACGAGAGGTCAGGGTTCTCAGATACGTCTATTGGACAGCAGTGACACAATTGACATTCTTGAACTACCGCCGACACTGATAGATGGCATTGCATGTCGACATGTCAAGACCACGTCGCGTGACCGTGTTGTCCAGAATACGTCTGAAGTTATGACCGACTTTTGCCTCGAAACAGCAGCGGGACACGCAATAAAGAAATACGTAGACTAGATAAAAATCTGTTTTAGTATATGTCTGCTCATTACAACGCGTCTTTGCCTTTTGAAGTCCACACATTAAATACCCCCTCTAAACACCATACACACAATGCGCATGCGTGCCATTTATGTAAACTTATAACCAACACATCAACAATATCATGTGAATTAATTATAATGCGTTTTGTAAACATCAGAAATATATATTTGTTCGTGTTTTCTAATATTTTCCAGGGAGGCATAAACAACAAGCGCACTGTGATAAGAGCGGCCGACTATCGTCTCAATGGTCACCTTTAAACCCAAGGCTCACTGATAATCCCAGCAGAGCGAGGGAAGACACAGTGCAGACCGGAACTAACCGCCATGTCCAACTGCGGCCCCCCCCCCCCCCCCAACACATATCTATGCATTCATCGACAGCAGAACTCAATGCAAATAGCAAAGATCAACTGCAACGCTGGTATTTATTACCTTGCATGTGACGAGAGTCAGTCTACTGTACATGGCATAAGCATACGCAGCCGTTCGGCATTCAGCACAAGGGCGCGGCTTCATATATCCAGTTTGGGATGCGTATATGCATTTTCTGGACAAACACCTACATCATCTTCTAAGGCTTCAATCTGATTCCCATTGCAAATATATCTTGCAGAATGGTTAACAATGTTTGTGCATGTTTTGAGAGTATTTCGAGGTAATGCATTAATACACTTACCGCCACCATTCTTGTAGCACAAGTATGGAAACCTCCAAACATTTCCGAGTCCCACAGAGAATCCAATACAAGCTAAGAGGAAGTCGAACGCCCTCCCCCAAGTCTCTCTCTTAGGAACTCCGTCTTCGAGGTCGTCTTCAACCGCAGCCACGTCGGTCTTCTTGGCGTCTTCTTCCTTCCCCATATTTGAAGAAGAGAGACTACGATGCGCTTCCAAATAGTCCTACAGACGGCACAGAAAACCCCCCGTTCGTCTACCCGATGACGAGCTAGCAAGTCTATCTGATGACAACCAAGCTTGTCAAACAAGTACCGTGGAGTCACACCCGTAGGGATCGCAGGTCGACAGGTCGGAAGGTAGGATTACGTTATTGGACTTTCGAGACGGAGAACTCTTAGATTATAATTTTGTTCTCCCTCAGCCGAGACGGGGATGAATTAGAAAACAATGTGTACGAGCACGTCCCGTGGTGGCGTGTCAGTGTCCGCGTGTGTGTTGAACTCCTTCCCCTTGAACCGAAAAATCGACTCGACCATGAAAACACTATAGGCCCTATTCACACGTTGAGATATACTAGGTATATCAACCATAGTTGACAGGTAAACAGACTGTAAGAAGTGAAAATGTCTATCCTATTAACGCTAGTTACCTCGACTGAAAGAGACTTTAGATAAGGATGTGTATAGTTCGTCTATGAACATACATGCTGTATATATGGGAACACATATTGCATATATAATACTGAGTGTGAGAACGCATATGATAGATGGTGGCCAGTAGCCTAGTGGACAAGCGATGACCAACACGGACCATTGTCTGTCCGACGTATTGTCCACCACGGATGACAGGCTTCAGGAGGGTTTGAAATAGGATACCTGCTTAACCCTCTCCCTGCTGGATTAGGCACATACACTGCTCTTTAGGGCATCTCAGGCTGCATCCAGCATGGAGAGAGTTAAAGTAACCCGGACAGCAAACGTACGTTCATTCATTCCACTTCACACACAGATTAGTCTAACTACAGTATACAGGCGTTCAACCCTCAGACCTAGTATTTACTAATTCATGTTACATCTTGACGCTCACGGCGAGCACTCATCAATCAATGAGCAGGACTTTAATGTCACCGTGCATTGAAGAAGTTGACTACTGCATAGGAATATTAAAGTGGCAAATCATATTAGTTTTCAGTATTATACATTCTTTATCTATATGCTTTTCTGTATATTATTATTAAAGGAACAATATGAAACTAAATTTAAAACACACACTAAATATAGCACAGTATTTTTGCTTTAAATATAAACTGATCAGGGACATTGGAACATCAACGTCAGAAGATAGATGTAATGCATTAGATATGTTTCTATTTTACATATTTCTATATGTGTATTAAATAATGTTTTATGAGAAAATGTAATAACCCCGGTACTTTTTCAAGGCGGTAGTGACCTTTAACATATGCATAAGTCGATCTGTACACGTTGATATAGAGTACGCCTGTCTTAATTAAATAACGGTGTATATAAATATATGCAAACACTTTTGAAAGAAATGTTGTTTTTTATTAATCCTGTTGATAGCGCGTGTGAGTAAGCACATATGCTGCACAGAGTTTTGAGCCAGTTTTTGTAGGTCACATGGTCATTAAGACTTGTGACTAGCCCCAGTCTATAGATCACGGATGACTGATTTTATTGAAACTGTGTGCCTAACGACCGGTGTACACGGAATGTGTTCCCTACATAACGTTGAACCCATAGGTCAAACCCAATGACCATCCATGATACACATGATATAATAAACTCATAGGTTATAAGTGTATGTCCTGAACGTGACATTAACATTGATAGTAGTGAAACAGGACCACTGCCGATCATGGGATTCGAACCCGAGTTGCTGGATTGTGAGTCCAACACTCTACCGACTGAGCATCTTAAGTCACATTAGTTCTACATAAAAAGAGCGCAAAATATACAATGTTGCTTTGGAGAAGAAAAAAAATCGCTCAATCACTAAACCATGCCAAAAGATTGATAGGTTTTCACTGGGTTGGTGAAAACCTATCAATCTTTTGAACATTCTATTTTCCTATACAAACAAAATAAAAATATAAAAGCATACGAAATTGTGACACATTAGCACCTATCTACGCGGTATGTTTACTTATAGATCAGAATGTTGGGTCATGACATAGGTAGAACAAACCTACCGTACATATATGTCAAGGTAGCGAGTACAAGGCTTGTTCACGTCAATGGTAAGTGAAATAAAAACATGGCAGTTACATTTTAACAATATTTATTTAACGTGTCTTGTTATGCAATATATAACTTATTTATCGGCTTTCTGGGTTAAAATCTCCAGGTGGTATAATTAAACATCTGTGCAGCGAAAATGGATGATGACTGCGTGTAGCATTTAACATTGCAGAGTCGCAGCCCTGTACAGGCGAAACTGCCTAATTCATAACTCAAATTCGCAATAGTTAGTACAAAAAAGTAGACGATGAAATTGTTTAACATTGATTGATGCTATCTTTAGAAGTCACCAGTTCCCAGTAGACACCACCATGAAGATACCACCAGACACCACCATGAAGATATCACCAGACACCACCATGAAGATACCACCATGAAGATACAACCAGACACCACCATGCAGATACCACCAGACACCACCATGAAGATACCACCAGACACCACCATGAAGATACCACCAGACACCACCATACAGACACCACCATACAAATACCACCAGACACCACCATGAAGATACCACCAGACACCACCATGAAGATACCACCATGAAGATACCACCAGACACCACCATACAGACACCACAATACAAATACCACCAGACACCACTATGCAGATATCACCAGTTACCACCAGACATCACTAGATATCATTAGATACCATCGGATATCACCAGGGTATCGTTTCTCGAAGCTCTCTTATCCGCTAAGAGACATAGCACTCTCTTAGTAGTGTATTAGCTATCGGCAAAGAGAGTGCTATGGTCCCTTAGCGGCTAAGAGAGCTTCGGGAAACGATACCCTGATCAATATATATATCACTATACCACGTAGACAGAATGATACCACCATATACGATCAGATACCACCAGATACCACCAGATACCACCCACTCATACAACTAGATATCGGATACGAATATCATCAGCACTGACAGTCCAATCAGATGCGTCCAAAGATGCATTGCTCCGCTACTTGTCGATCACATCTTCTCTATCTGTGATGTTGACTTCCAGAATCGGTCGTCATATAGGAAGCCGATATATAATGTAGCTGTTTATAACATGTGTTTTGATTGATTAGTTTAATAAATTTGACACAAGGGAAGACAATTCAATCTGCCACCAGGGTTCCATCGGAGAAATACATATTTTAAGATTGGAAACGTACTCAAGCGAATCTCAGGAGTCCTGCCCTTCACAGGGGATATGGTGTTAACTAGATTGTTTGTTTAAAATCCGTCAATATACGTTTTTAGGGCCATGCGAAATTTGCCACATGGGCCTAAAATGGAGATATTTCTGTATGGGCTTAATATTTATAGGTTAGTTCGAGAGGCTGTTGACACTAAACTATGCAATCAAAATGCACACATTTAAACCCACTCGTATAGAAAGGCCCACTTATTCATATATACCCGGAAGGATGAGATGGACATGTGAATGATAACCTTGATGCGCCTTGAATGGAAGCTCGGGTTGTATACTCCCCAGGGAGTTGAGAAGGAATTTGAGTGCACATATCCGTTGACTGGGGGTAATAAGCGCATTTGAGCAGTTATTCTGGCCCATGCTATTTGCGCTATATAAATGTATAATAATAATAATAATAATAATAATAATAATAAACAGAACAATCCAGGGTGTCAACCGAGTCAGAACTTGGCAAAATGTTGTGGAAGACAAGAAATGAAAATCAACAACTCATATGGCTGGAATGAAACAGCATTATTGACCTAACAACTTCACATTGCTGATTCATACGCCGTCCTATCATGCATAACAGTGGGTCCTTTCACGAAGCTCTCTTATCCAGGGATCATAACGCTCTCTTTGCCGATAGCTAATACACTGCAAAGAGAGTGATATGGTCTGAGAGCTTTGTGAAAGGATACCAAGGTGTAGTGATATACATTTAGATTGCAAGTCTGGCTTCAGTTGAGGCTTAATTTTATCGGCATGCTCCCCGGACTAGCACCTAGCAACCTGGGCCGTGTTGCAGAAGCTATCGAATACGTAACGACATCGCTACACCTTAGTGGAGGAACACATGCTGATTCACTTAGAGTGACATATCCTTCCACAAAGGCTTAGCGATATCGTTACGTATTCCATAGCTTCTGCAACAT
Organism: Lepetodrilus fucensis; assembly: GCA_032361325.1. Lineage (NCBI taxonomy): Eukaryota > Metazoa > Mollusca > Gastropoda > Lepetellida > Lepetodrilidae > Lepetodrilus > Lepetodrilus fucensis. The sequence continues at coordinate 13,683 of JAUTBV010107609.1, forward strand.
AGTGCCAGCACTTGTATTGGACGGGGTGTCCTTTCACAAAGCTCTATCCGCTAAGATACCACAGCGCTCTGTTTGCAGTGCATTAACTATCGACAAAGAGAGCGTTATGGTCTCTTAGTGGATAAGAGCTTCGTGAAATGATACCCAGGAAGAAAGAACCCGCTTATGCAACACGTCATGCCCTTATATATTTGTGAGTCACTTATTTTCCCAACTTAAGAAATATCTTTCAGTGATTATATGATATGATACTATAGAGAGCATATAATATCCCAATATCAAATGCAATCTGTTATTTAAGCAGCAATATTGAGTCGCTGTGCAATTATGATACGATGGACGTTTAAAACATGGATCAAAGTCCTACACTTGTATATGCTATAGAACAGGCGTAGCCTTCCTCTAGTCTCGTTCTTACACACTGTTACACTGACGTCATGCGATGAATATATCAGTTATGGCCCGTTCTACACTCCATATATACTTGTTCCACTAGGACGATAATGCAGTCGTCTCACGAAAAAATCTTTTTTACCATAGTGCATGAATAGGCTCGCTTTCATGCACTGTGGAGTGCTTTGCAGTAGTTGAATGACTCCCAAGCTAATAGAAATGTAGAACACTAGTATTTGAAATGCAAAACATATAGGAATGTCATCTATGGAATAGGAGCGAAAACATAGGATACCGCCTTACGTTGAAAACAACAGTGTAATTGTGTCATGGTTGGAATTTCAACTGTTAAGTAAACTCCTTGTTGAGAGAGAGAGGGAGAGACAGGGGAGAGAGAGAGCGAGAGAGATACAAATTATGTCAAAGAATGATGTCTAGTAATATTATCAAAGACCATTCGCCCTTTACTATAATAGTGTTCTTCAGTATAAGGGGTATGGCCTTTGCTTAGATCACTCTAGTCTATAGGTAATACTCTACCAATGTATTGGAACCAGTCGCACACCAGATTGAGCCACGAAAATGTAAATTTGCAAGCCAGTTATTGGTTGAAATGTTAGAAACACATAATTTTATGTGGATAATTTGTCTGGTTTTCTAAAAGCATTCCAGGTTTATAATTGGCATAAGAAATAA
>JAUTBV010107620.1:0-31423 GCA_032361325.1 Lepetodrilus fucensis
TGATATGCTATATAGCTTTCTATAGTAGAAGGATAAAACAGACTATGCTTCAGATGTCAATCCGTATTCGACTGTTTATATTCACGCATAATTGTAAATGAATTCTGGCCAGCTGTTTCATCGTTACAATATTTATCCTTTATATGCTAAGATTGGCTAACTACATACTATTTTCTGGCAACTTAGTTTTGCAAGCAAACGGATTTGGCTGAGGAATACCAATGTACCTAGTACCTGTCATTAAGATATATTCCAAAATAAGGAATGATTTATTTATTGTCAATAATGTTTCAGTTATCCTGGCGGATATATAAAATATGCTAACAATTTAATTATTATTTTAGTTGGATCACTTCATAAACACATGCCACCATTTTCCATGTATTGTTCAATAGAACCATTGTCTTGCAGGTGCGCCATTGCTGACAAGAACATTGCACAATGGGCTCATTTGGCGGCCACGCGCTCCCCGGATCTTTCTTCATCATCTTCGGGATCTGGTACACCGTCAGGATCTACCAGATGTACTACAGAAGCAGACAACGGAACACTCGCTTCACGTCCAGGGTCATGATGGACTGTTCCTGCAGCTGCCTTAAGGCTTGGCCATTGGAACCATTCATTAAACTCCTATGTCTGATCGTGGGATTCACTTTGGAAATTTACACAGGCATGGTAAACGGTAAGTTCGTTGGCATAGGAAACGGCCAGCACGCGACGATGTTCTTCTTCTTTGGATTAACCTCTGTCATGGACTTTCTACACTTCTACAAGGCACCAATACCGAAAGATTCCGACTATTTAAGCAATGTTATGGCCTTCTTGATTGAAGGTTTGTTATTTAAGTTCCATCTCCACGGAAGAACGGAACTGGATGTCCTTCTACACACATTGTTGATATACGTGGTGTTCCTGACAGCAATCTGCATTCTCGTGGAGATGCACTTCCGGCATAACCTCCTAGCAGCTTTGACGAGATCCTACCTTGTCCTGGTCCAAGGGACATGGTTCTGGCAAGTTGGATTCATCCTGTACAGCCCAATGCCCAATGGAAATACGTGGGTCCATGACAACCACGAGCATATGATGATAGCAACTATGTATTTCACTTGGCACTGTGCTGTGTGCTTTGTTTTCGTGCTACTCATTGGTGCAGCCATCGCTTGCTGTAATGGACGTGAAAAGGGAGACTACCGCGACGATGCAGACGACATGAGTATGAAGAGACTTATTCACACCGGAGCTAATGGACAGACCGTTGTTAGTCTGAATGACGACAGTGAAAGTGATGTAGAATTTCAAAAACCTGTTTCCAAATAATAACTTTACATTTTGGTGCTTTTCTTCCGATATATCAAAAGCATGTGCATCCTTGTTTCAGCAAATATGTAAGCCAGTACAAGCAAGAATGATGAGAAATAATGAGAAATGTAAATGCGTACATGTATATTTTTGTAGGATAGATGACTTCATATAAACAATACATATTTTCCTGGATATTTCTAAGGCGATGTATATATAGTTACAAATCAAATATTACTTGCAACTATATGTTGCAATATAATAATGAAATGTCCTTTGAATTTGCAATTGATCATTACAAAAAGGTTGTTAAACATTCGTTAACTGCAATACCATAATCAATTACACACATGAAAGAACAATAATTGGACTAATCACTGCGTAAGGAAAATAATTGCTGGAACTTCTATAACAAGCCAGGAAGTTTACAAATGAACAATATATCTGGTTATTATGGCGTTGAGAATGTTGATGTTATTATGAAATATGTATATATTTATACTTCCATGCATGTATGTCCAATCTGTGATCAAAATGTAGATCGTATACGCAAACCATTAACTTCTATGTGACAATGTATCACTAGAAATAATGCAAGTACACTGTAATAATGGAGCTAGTATATCATATGTATGAGTGCAAAACATGAATTTCCATTATGGTTACTCATCACCTTATATGGTAGCTGCAGTTCTGTAGCTAGTTTACTATTTTGCTATCTCGTATGGGCACTCTATCAATTCTAGCTACCTACCTGCAGCTATGTACGTGGTATATTATTCACGTGTATAAAGCTTCATTTATTGAGACGATTCACAATGTTGTCATATCCTGTGTATACCTTGATGTTATTCCTATGTTTGCGATGCGGAAATAATATAATGATATAATATTCACATTATTATTTAAATGTTATTATGAAACATATTTTGCATTTTGTAATAGGGACATTTCATCTGAGGATACAGTACCCACATTGATATAAACCGGAGGTCTTGTTCTCAAGAAAACAACATATGTTTTACTTATTTATGTATTATGTTCAATTGTTATTGGGTATGATGTTATTACTATTAATTTTGGTAGCACATTGGAATGTAATTATGTTCAGAAACTAACATAAAACTGAAGTGTAGCAAAGTATACTTGTACGAATAAATAGGGCCTACTAGAATTCGAAATCAGTAGAAATAGGTGTTCATGAATAAACCTTAGTTACAAGCTGTTGGTCATCATTGAAACACCTTACCGCCGTCAAATATATGTTTCACACCTTTTCCAAACTTTCAGATACAGTGGAAATACACATACCTCTGTGCTAGCAGAATAGATATACATGTATACTAATGAAAGCCGAATGAAAGTAAGTGCATAATAAAACATATTAACATGTATCTACAACAAGTAACACTTTAGAAAAGTAATGCTAACATGCTAAAAAGAAATAACTAGTCGAGCAAGCTAAGCTTTGTAATAAATGCTAAATATATGTCATAATTATATTAGTGTTTAGATGACACTGAAAGTAATTCCATTAGAATAAAGAAATAACAGTACAGCAGTAGCATTTAGTGAGTAGATATAACCACAATGCTGATTGCGTAAGATATTACTTACATTATCTATCTATGTGTTGACATATGATAAAAATAATGTTATTACTTTAGAACATTAGTAGCTACAATTACATACAATTCATCATATGATATATTGTATTCGAATACTGATCTTGTAATTGTTTCAAGTCTCGTGTAATAGCATTGCATTGTATGTTTTGTATCATGACATTCCGTTTCAGAATAAAGTGTGTATGTTGATACAATCCGGATGTCTCTTGTTCTCAATATTCATGAATTAATCTGCATCAAGAATAATCATACATCTAGCTTATATTGTTTTACCAAAGACGAATGTCCACACGCCAAGTGCCTCCTGTACTGGAACTGGAACAAGTGCGTCATGTCTATTTTTAGAATTTCGAAGAATATCATATAAAACTTGGAATTCCGGTGATAGGCTAACAGATGTCTAGGCCTTAGATTGACTAAAAATCCAGAGAAAAATCTTAATACGACGTTACAAAGGATCGTATCCTTAAATTACTGTTTGATTCAGAGATGAATTATGTTGTTCAGCATGGTTTAAGGGTAATAAACCGTGAGGCAACGTAAGGTACGTAAGAAAGACAACAACCATGCACATATCACCTACACGCTTATCACCAAAATCAGTAAACTGCGTACATCTATAAATAGAATTCGCTCTACTTGCAGCGCCTATGGTACCAGATTCTTGAAGCAGAGTTCTTAACTTTGGTTGAACATATCTGCCAGCCCTTATTCTATATATATTTCGGCAGTTTCCAATCTCAACAATACTCTTTGGTTCAGATGATATGTCTTTGGTTGAAACCTTTCAAAGAAAATATCTACCAGCCCTTTATTTATTTTGTTGAGTATTTACATGCTTTAATTGTGTATGGACAAGGAATTCGATTCTACTCATGTCCACGTAGTACAAGTAAGCTACGTATATAGACACTGCACTCCCATGATAATTGGCTACGTTGGAGCTCTGAAGTAATGTCCATCCTGCGAATGATATGGTTATGTTTGACCAAGACATGATTATGAAACATTATATATACATCACCGTTGTCATGCTCTTCTTAATTGGAACCATATTTGCATCTATATTTAGACCGAAGTTTCAAACACAATAAGTAATGCAATGGATAGAGCTGACTGTTCGCTAATACATCATCGAACATATTATTTCGACATGAATTCGACGATTTTAGAGAAAATAATTGTTTTGACTTATAATATTCCTCGTTCTACATGTACTATATCAGAAAATATTGTAAGTTTTATTTATCATCTTGACTTGTAGCAGATCATAAAATATCTGGGTATACTCATAAAACTCTATTACAACAGTGTGCTCAGTCTTCCATGTCATTTTACAGCTACTTCATTAACAAATGTTTATTCCTCTGTGTTTTCAAGTTTTCAAATTTGTTTTTTAACGTCTTCGTTATCTTGACACTAAATACATTCGTGATCATACTGAACTAAAACGTGGAAGATCTTGGATTAAGAACGTACATAATGGTCGGGCAAACTAGCTAGAGAATCTCAATGAAAAAGCAACAGGTCGTAACTGGTACCATTGCACCACTCTAGTAGAAACCCTAGGTCAATAGCATCCAAATTACAAATAATAAGTCCTAATTTAGAGCCATATGGTGAGGCAAAACTAAATGCGCTAGCTACGAAATGTGATATACCGTAATTATACATATATAGGCCTATAACACCGCTCAGCAACATTGCCATCTTAAAGCACTATTACTATACATCGGTCTTAAACGATTTCTATCAGTATACATGTAGTTTGAAAGTGTAAATTCATCACAACGTTAATTCCAGCTATAGGAAACATTACTGTTATTTTCTTTACACATATATGTTACATAGTATGTCATAGTATGTATCAACACATAACAAATTGCAATTATTATTTTTATATTCGAAATTATGTGAATTACAAGTATGTCCACTGCCTGGCGCATATCTATAGGTTTCTGGTTATAATTCTGACCAGGTGTTCTGGCATACCTTTGACTACTGACCTACGGTGTCCTGCGGTGAATGGTATGCCACTCTGCATTCACACATGACCGGGTGTCTAGGAATTGGGGCAATCACATACAAGTATACGTTACCCACTGGACACGGTCTGTGTCCTGGCTGATTCAAATACACTATACGTGTACGTGTACCCGATGCATTTATTCATACAAGGGTGCACTATACATAAACATGATAATCTGTGTACGTATAAGGCGGACGTAAATAGAGGATATTACAGGATGTTCTATTGAATATCAACTTTATGTCCCGAGTGGAATAGTTCTGTCACGGCCAATGGTTACAGCCTTGACTCGCAGACTTGATTATTGTTTATGTGGAAATCGCCAGATGCATTAAGTTGTAAATTGAAGCGTTCGACTGTGACAGCTTGTGACTGTCAATGGAACTATTTGTGTAAATTTATACTGGAATTTAATGCATTTAACGGCAGGTTTCTAATATGTGTATTTACATATGGTTACAAACGATCGACACAGTGCCCCAGAGTATTAATAGTATCTGTATTATGGGGAATAGTTTCGTCACACATACAGGCAACTCGTGGTTAGTGTAGCTATATATAAATATATTATGCTGTTAATCGTCTCCTACAATGATACTACCATGCATCCATCCATGTCGGCCTTCGTATACATTATGTAGCTTATCTGTTAGCTACACTAGAATGAATATTCGTATAGATAGGACTTGCGATCGAGTTAATTAAATAACAGAATGTAGGCCTATACAACGGTTGCTCTTAGCAAGATACGTCTTAAAGCCCAATATAGTGATACTTAAATAGCTCCATGTATCTGTACCTTTCCGAAACATGATTTGTAAGGTTTGTTGGGTTCGTATCAAACCTTATGCAGCATGGTCAACCATCGACATGTGCACGATAATCAATATATGAAATTCAATGGTTTCATTTAATGTACAATTGGTGAATTGCTCGCAAACTACATGATTTCCAAGTCAACAAGTAAGCCTAATATAATGGACTGTCCAAACATGTTGTTGGGAAATTGAGGAAATGCGTCATGTCTAAAATTACGGTATATTTTTCTAAAACGGTTCCAATCAGTTTTATCACAAATATATTTAGGTTGGGGCAATTTCTATATAGTTAGAGGCACCGGTCGATACACTTGAGCCTATAAATTATGGGCGGAACTTTTAGCGATAAAAGCAGAAAACATTCAAAAGGCAACATTCAAAAGGGCAGAGTGGGGTGATTGTCATGCACATGCATGCTGTTCTGGAGGCAGGGCATGTGACCCTCATAACTAGCCATATACACGGTAGCTCTGCCATTGAATAATTACGTGACCCCTAGTTGACCTCTAGGTGACGGTAGAGACACAGGTATATGGTCTTCTGTGATATTTGAGAACCCCAACTTGTTGGAAATTGCCCATTTGACTAACAATACAATCCAGCAAAACACCAACCAACTCCCCCCTCTCTCTCTCTCTCTCTTACAATCTCTCCATCTCTTTTCTTTTCTACTCTCCATCTTTCCCCCTCCTTACCCCCAACCCCATATGTTCTCATTCACACACCCGACACCCCCAAGCTTTCGTGCTATCTTTTTACCATAAGGCATGCAATTCACAAATAGTGATTAATGTGGTATTGCCCAATCGCAATTGTTTGCTAACACTTAAAACACAGCAATGATATATCGCCTACAATATATTTATAGTTTGGGAACGAGCACAATATTATATTCATTAATTGAATGCAATTTCAAAGTTAATTAATTTCCAATCCCTGCATATAGTTCAGAAACCACTATTAACGTTTTGCAACCTCATAATACTAGTAACAATATAAATCAAACATTGATATATATTTAATAAATGTGAGAGTAACGTATAACGACACATGACCACGTTGGCGACACTGTTATAGTATAATGGAAGGTTAACACAGTGGTAAAGATCCTTGTTACTATTTGAATAAAGTGTAGAGTTTATATATATTTGAGGGCAGTTTCTTGATTCATGTTAGTACCATGTTGCAATTACTGACAAACAATGTGTCATACAAGTGAGAGGATTAAAACACAAAACTTAATTACAATTCAGATCATGATCAATAAATATAATCATTACAGTTCTTAATAACAAGTTGTAATACAATTCAGGCAAATTCATATTACTATAGCTAGAAGGTGAAAATACGAGATTATATACATGTATGTAGGCCTACTGGTAGATCCTTTGCCAAGGAGCAATATAAACATAAGCCTCTAGCCTGATTGCTAGTGCTCATTCACTTTCATTATTGAATAAATTATGTTTAAATCACGTATATATTGAGACTGAATCCTGTATCACGAACTCTGTTCCACGGAAGTTGACATGTACACATGTGTTCAATTGCTAGTGTACGATGTAGTATCTATACATACTGCATGCGTTCACGATCCATCCAGTCCACTGAGACACGTGTGAATGCAAACGTTTGCAGATAACAAAAGAACAAGGTATTGATTGTTTTCAGGTAGCCAGGTAACGTACGCGTGGCCACCATAGATAACTAGACCGCCAGAAAACGTCTCCGATACAGCGATGATGTGACAACAGGTGAACAAAATTCAACGTGCTTTTAGATATCGAAATGCACGTTTACACCACGTAACATTCCAGTTGTATGGCAGCATTTGAATCAATAACACTCGTGGATTGTTGGGGTGGTTTAATATGAAAGGATAAGCACACCTCGGATCTGCGTTGCCCATTCAACTAGTGTGGAGGAACTGCTGGCTAGCCTACAGAGGGTCCTTGATAGTAAGTACAGCACATAATTACATACAGTATATGTATCTGTCTGTGTGTCGTCGAGAGCTCTGTGGTAGGGAATCGATCACGAGCAGCAGCTGGAGTTCATTTCAGAATCACGATGGGTTGAAAGGATATTAGCTTATAAATGTGGTCGTTACGCTACTTTATGGTCATGGCCCAGAGTATACTCAGTTCGAAGTGTGTGTGTGTGTGTGTGTGTGTGTGGTGTGTGTGTGTGTGTGTGTGTGTGTGGTGTGTGTGTGTGTGTGTGTGTGTGTGTGTGTGTGAGAGAGATTGAGCGTATGTGAATGAGTGTGTATACGTTTGTTACTATTGCCTAAAATACGTGCGTATATATGCATGCATATACCCTAACGATTGAATACAATTAGGTTAGCTAACCAATAAAAAATATATACATATAGGCTACTTCTATAATAATAAAATGATAATGGGTACAGGTAACAATGTGCCTTAATATAGCCCCGTAAAACTTCATTTCATCGTTTCACTTCAAGTTAGATCGATTATGGCTGACTGAATGAGCCAGGTGTCTGGGCGGTATGCATTCAAAGTTTTAATGATCGTAGATTCCGTATTGTATTTACACATACAGTGTTTATTAGGCTTTCATATAAACAGTGGGTTGTTGTATCTTTTTGCCGGAGAATGAATGCAAATCGATTAATCTTTGTGACATAGTGCAACATGCCTGATACATATAATACATGATACACGCATTATTGCCCTACAAAACACACGATAAGAACTCGTTAGCTAGGATCAAGATGATAACAGCTCCTATTTATTTTTTTATCCAAGTCAGATAAGTTTTCACCCGTGATATATTCACGTGGACGACACTTAAAGCACTGTTTAGAAAACTTGTTAATGATAGTCTTCACCACAATGGCTATTGTGAGCAAACCTCAAGTTTTTATACTGGACCAAGTTTCATCTCATAGTATGACATATGCTGTAGCTAAGAAACACATGCTACAAACATACCATGTATCTAACAAACATAGGCTGTAGCTAACAAACATACAATGTAGCTAACAAACACACGCTACAAACATACCCTGTATCTAACAAACATATACTGTAGCTAACATACCATGTAGCTAACAAACACACGCTACAAACATACCCTGTAACTAACAAACATACCCTGTAGCTAACAAACATACCCTGTAGCTAACATTATCCTCGATATAGATTCTATATGTAGCACATATGTTTCACTCCGGTGGACATACAGAGACTTTATGTTTTCCCTCTGATTGCATGGTCAATATTTGCAGGACAGAGTATGCCGGCAAAACTGCTGAAGATTAATTGATAACAATTTAAAGAACAATATATTATAATAGGATTATCAGCATCATAACATTGTCATACTACATGTTTTATTGTGGACTAATGGAGAAAAACTTGGTTCAGCATTTACTAAATGTAGGCATTTCTAACCAGAGCACATTTTCACGAAGATTTCGTATTACATGTATATCCAGTAAGAGGCCATACATTCTCGTATCTAACGAATAAAAACATATATAAATATACACTCGATTCACTCAACCGTAATAGTAACATGAATATGCACTACTTAAACAATATGATTCCTCAAATGTATTGAACCCTGAATGATTAGTATAACCTATAGGTCGGTGATAGTCGGTGATCAATACCATGCTTATTACTTACTGGAATGTCACGAACATGATTGAGGTTTCCAATACCAAGTTCATATCAGGGCCAGGAACACCATAACTACCCTGCTATATTATAGCATACTCTCTACCAGGTGGTAATTTCTTTTGTTTCGCAAGATACTCCGCTTTGTTTAGTCCCTAGTCACTTCTATATTAGAAATGCATGTAGACTTACATATACTATATATTGAATAACGAATACTAGTATTGACTAATTCAATAATAATACAAATAAAAGTCCATTTATAATGCGCCAAATTTAATACAATTCACTCGGTGATTGTTTATAGCGCAAGAAAGTAGTGCTATTCGCAAGTTACTCTTCAAGGCTTCCCATGTGTAGTGTTACGAAGTACAAGACAAACTGTTATTCATCTAGCATTGTTTTCTGTATGACATGTCGCTTTCAATGTTTGAAAGCAAGCTTCCTCGCCCAGTCTCTCCCTGAATAGAAGCAACACACGCCCAGCAACCAATTCCGTGGAGATAGTAAATTATTCATCCATCAAAGAGTGATTCTTTTCTAAGTGAAACGTGACCTAGATCAGTTCAAGATGAACAGAATGATGAATTGAATGCGAGTTTGTACGTTAAAAGCTTCAATAAGAGTATTTATGATACGTACATATAGTTATGTCCATTATATACTTGAAAGAAAATCATAACAAAAAGTAGATATATATATATATATAATATTATATATATATATACATATATATATGAATCGACCCCCATTATGACGCTTGTAGATAAACACTGAAATTTGTTCTCTCAATACGTATCATTTCAGAAAATAAAATAAAATTGTAGACTGGATTACATCTCCTGCCAACATATTAATAAAGTTCCACTCATATATAGTTCGTACATTACAATGATATATGTCGACAGGTGCTCGATACGGATCAGATGAGGGATGTTATTGCATTATGTTGTCAAAACATGTAAGTTGAGCTTCTCCTGAACAGATACATACACGTACACGTACTGTATATGTTCGGCCAGGATGGAGTGAAACACATGTTACATATTTCCATTCAGGGGTTATGCTAACAGGACTTATTCTAAACGGTAAGGAACGCAACTATACTGGTAAACTGAAGAGGACTAGGTATGTTTTGAACATCGTCAGTTGTCGACGTTCAGCTGTGTTGATGAACTGTAATGAACGTCAAAGTTGTCAGTAATATCAACATCTGACTGTCCTTAATGTTTTATTGCGATAATTTCGAGATATTCACCAATATTGTCATACTATTTAAGATCTAATATTAGACTACCGGTATTCGTCTTAGAAAGCTACGAACACGTCTACGTACAGTGCATATCAATAAGTCAAATTTCATACTTTAATTAAATGTGTGCTAGACCAGAGATTTGATACATGTACATTCTAACATAGTTAAAACAGTAATCTGTAAACGTCTCCCCACATTTTATGTATTTCAGTTGGAATCCTTCTTGTTGCCAACGACACGAAGTATAACCACACCACACCATGGGCTCATTTGGCGGTCACGCGCTCCCCGGATCTTTCTTCATCATCTTCGGGATATGGTACACCATCAGGATCTACCAGATGTACTACAGAAGCAGACAACGGAACACTCGCTTCACGTCCAGGATCATGATGGACTGCTCGTTCTGTTGCGGCAGACTGAAGACCCTTCCACTGGAAGCCTTCGTCAAGCTGGTCTTCATCTCCAGCGGGATCTGTGTGGAAATGTACGCCAGATTCTTCCTACCAGACGAACACGGCAACTTTCCTCCAGGCGCCACGGAACAGCATGCGACAATGTTCTTCTTCTTTGGCCTGACTGGCATCGTGGACATTTTAGTATCATGTAAAGCACCGCTTCCCAAGGACATAGACTACCTAACCAACGCACTAGCATACGGAATTGAAGGATTACTGTTCAAGTTTCATCTCCACGGGAGGGAAGACCTTGATGTGTTGGTCCACACGTTGTTGGTGTACGTCATCTTCCTGACATTCGTTGCCGTGTTCGTGGAGATGTATTTCAGACACAACGTGCTGGTTCCTTTAACTCGATGTTTCCTCATGCTAGTTCAGGGCACGTGGTTTTGGCACGTGGGGTATATCCTGTATCATCCAATAGCGAGTACAGCCGTGTGGAAGCAGGATGACACCACGGATATGATGATGGCGACGCTATACTTCACGTGGCACTGTGCGATCAGTTTCGTCCTCATACTTCTCATTGGAGCCGCGATAGCCATGTGCAACCGCCGCAGCGCCACGGGAGCGGCTACGGGGAATGAAATGAAAAGGATGATCCACTCCAAACACAATGGTCAGACAAGTGCGCTTGTTAACGACGACAGTGAAAGTGAACTCGAATTTGAACGTCCTGCATTGAAGTTTGCAACACACTAGTAGAAATGGCCTAAAAAAAGAAGAAATTTTGGTGAAAAGAAAATGTTGATGTAGGTGTATGAAAGCGACAGGCTGCAAGATTATGTGTGTATTTAAACACAGTTGCTTCGTCTCCATAATAATAATGATGCGAAAGACGTTTAGATTTCTGGACTAGTGTGTATGGGAGAAAGGGAGTGTAGCCCACTGTAGGGCTTAGTACCCTCTACCGCTATGAACGTGGCCAATATTGTTGCCGTTGCTTGATGTACTGTTAACCTACAGATGCTCTCCTAGATGGACTAATACTGTCGTCAGATCTTCTGTGCAGATCAATACAAACTACACCTCAACTTGCCCGAAGGTCTTCCGATGGCATTACGATTACGTCTTCGTGTAACGTCATAAAATCAAAATGCAATACTCATGGCATTAAACTGGATACTAGGATATACAACTTAGAATAAGACGATATAATAACGTTGCTGTTAAGCTTACTCTCTTGGTGTTGACAGTGAGATTTAAGATGAATCACGCAAGTGTACGGTGTGAGTGATAAAGTTCTGATGAATGTTCGTGTACAAATGAACAGATGGTGAAAACGAGATTCAGACGTTGATATGCTTTTAGTAGGAAGAAAAACCCTACACATTTGTTGATGGTTTATGTTACTAATCATGCTAATAGATCATAGATGTAATAAAAGTTAAACTTTGTTCATGAAATTATCATAAACATCGATGATTTATGTATACATTTATATTTATATGCAATACATTTTAAAATAAACATTAACAATACGTTCATGACTAACTGTCTGCATTGTTCTGTTTATTCCCCTGTTTGTCCAATAGCACAGCAACAGACAGACTTTGAAGTTTAAGATTGGAAAATCTTCAGGCCCAGAGATTATAAAACATTTCTGAGTACGTTTTTGTGCTCAACTCACGTGCTAAGAGTCTCGGGCTATGATGTCACATGATGTTTTATGAACAAAATTCTGAGTTGACTATGAAATCGTACTCAGAAAAGATTCATAATCTCGGGCCTGGTCTTGCCCTTACCTCAATATGGACATCCATAAATTTAAAGTCGCTTTCTAGAATCTTTATGGCAGGAGGAAATCCTGCATAGCAGACGATCGAGTTGAGCACAAAAACTTACTCAGAAAAGTTTCGTAATCTCGGGGATAGAAATACCGAGATAGAAATACCGGTACTACAATGCTGACATGTAAATCTAGACTCGTTACCAACATAATTTGTTACTTACACCTAGCTTATTGATGGTTCACAAATGAATATTTCACATATCCAGTATCACAATACCAGTAAGAATACAGCATAATAGGCCTACACCTACTCACATTATACAACACATACTTGGACAGCAGCGCCACATAGAAAATGGATAAAATCACAGACATTGATTGTTGATTTAGACTATATTCAAAGATAATAATGCAAATTACATTCACTAAAGCATGTACCATCGCATAATAATACATACTTCCAAACATCTTTTTCTCTCTGCTCTACAGTCTGGCAAAGTGCCCTCTGGAATGTACACATATAATAGAGTTACCTGTCTGTCAAGTTGGAGTCTGTTTTATGAAGGGTAAATACCAGGGTATTGTTTCTGGTATCTACTGCCACAAGCACTTTCCTTGTGATCTCTTATAGTATACATGGCGATTCGGCACTTACAACAGCACTATGGTCTCACAGTGGTTATGAGAGGGTCGAGAAACAATACCCTGGTACTTATTCCTCATGTTACATCAGGACATTTAATTGAGGATGTGACTAGTTTGGTGTTGACACGTCATGTCATAATATGTTGAAATAAAGAATCAGGGCCCATATTTTCGGAGTCCTAAGAAATTTGTAAGAACTAAGAATTTGCTTATGTTAATTTTTGAAGTGAGTGAATATGGAGATCTTTTCTCACTAAGAAGTTCCAAGAATACAGGTCCTGATTTGTGCACATAATTTAAAGAAGCAATGACAAATATGTAGTAATTTGTGCATACCACACAGACTTAACATTGTCTACATGCTGAGATCAAGGGCCTTTAAAGCAATAGAAATTAACTTGGCATAAAGTACACATATGCTTGTTCATGACATAACATCTGGCCATCATCATTGGTCACCATACATTACTCAACCAATCACGACATGGATAACACCACCAAATAAACGTTCCAACCAATCACATGACATAACATCTGCCCATTGTCATTGGTAAGTGCAGCAGCCATACCTTTCTTGAACCAATCACAAACTAGATTACATCACCACGTGACATATTCCAACCAATCAGTTAATTTCTAGTAATTAGCAATCAGGATGCAGAAGACTTTACAGCCCTCATTGTGAAGGGTTCGAGCTGATCTTGTACTGGTAAGAGTTTGTTTAACATGTCCATTTTAGGTCCAATGTCGTCGATCCTAATTCGAATCTTCCTAAGCACGGATAATGTTTCGTTCACTCTGTTGAACTGTTCTGCATACTTATTGTACTTCCTCTGTCGTTCTGCTAATTGGGTATTCAAGATATTGATCACATGATGTATCTGAAAGAAAACAGTTTCTTGAAGTTATAACACACAGTCCTTTAGTCAGTTAGTGAGTTTTAATAAGATTAGAAAATAATGTATTGCCCATAAGCATAAGGGAATTCTTTTTACATCATAGAAATAACAAACACACATAAAACAACATATGACAAAACAACAAGAGACAGAACGGTACAAGCATTAAAAGGCAGTAATAACATAATGTTGAACTGAACTACTAGTTTTATTTTAACTATTTAACCCTCTACTATCATACTGGAGCAAATTGGAGATGCCCTAAAGAGCAGTGTCTGTGTCTAATCCTGCAGGGAGAGGAGAAATTGGCACTAGTCCCCTAACTAAAATTAAATGCTGAAGCTTAAGATGTCCTGAGAATTAAGTAAAGGAAAACAATTATTACAAAATATATTCTACTATACTTTTCATGATTTCAATGTGTCATGTACCAAAGTGCATCACATACCTCTTTCATCCTAATACACAGAGCATTCTGATCAAACGCCACGGCTTCTGACAACTGCTTGAGATGTTCCTCGTATCGCAGACACAGAAAGAGGAGCTGTCTATAGTCCAGCTTGTCCAGCATCTCCAGGTCGCGGGAGCTCGTCGGGACGTTCAGTGAGCCTCGCATGATGGGGAAGAACACGGGAATGGCGTTGAGTTTGGTCAGTTCCGGATCTGGGTCTTTGGTCGGAACTTGACCATCGGTCACAACGACAATGTCATGTTTAGGTGTGCTCTCTTTGTCTTTAGTCGGAGGCACCTTGTGTTTGTGGAAACGTGGCGACTGTCTCGGAGAATCTGAATAATAGAGAGGATTACTGCATGTGTTTGACACCATCATTAGTTTTATGGCTACTCATATTTCCTGGAAATCATGAGAATCGTGTGGCAATTATTACTACAATGCTTACCTCCGTCTATAGGCTTGCTGATGGAGAACTGTGTGTAGGGAATCTCTTCATCTCGCTGAGAACGGATGTTACTGCCAGGTGCGCCTGCAGGTAGTGAACTCTGATCAGACCCCATTGTCAGTCACGTGTCACCCTCTAGAGAAGCACAGAACATTATTATATATACAGACAACTAGAAATTAATTGCCAATCCACCAATCAAGTACACAACTTAAATCAGGGTTAATAACTAACTTTAAAACATACTTGCCCGAATAATGATACAAATAACAAATGTTTACAAAAGACATGAATTCCTACTCGCCCTTCAGGATACCTTTAGCATTGGGACAAATGGCCCGGGCAAGTGTTAATTGTAAACCCTGTAAATTCAGATTAGACCACACAAAAACTGTCAGTGGGCTAATCAGTATCCAATACTGGTGTACTTCCGGCTAATTGGGTTCCATGACTCTTACCTTGGCAAATAATATGTGGAATGAAAATGAAAGTATCCTATTGATAGACATAACAATAACAATAACAGCTGATTAACAGATTAACAAAACATCAGTAGAAAAATGCACAGCGTTCATACCCCTGAGCGACAAGCAATGTCAAACCACCGAATGTAAATTAGAACCGTTGTTAACTTGTATATGATATCAATATAATTTAACTGTTTAACAGCCGTTGTCTAAACTAAAAATGTCAACAAACTTGAACAACATATTTCTGACAGATGATCAGTCGATAACATTAGCTGAACATGGCTTACCAAGCTACATAATGGTTAGTGATAGTGGGAGTTGTAACAACACTTGATACAGAACTTACCAACTGTGGCTGTCTAGTAGTAATCATAAGAACATCCGCAAAACGTCTAGACACTTGACAATTTCCGCATTTCCCTTTTCTGTATACTCTAGCTGGTACAAATGTTGAAATAAAAATAACTATTTAACGAAATATGTCAATCGAAAACAGGTGGACAAATAATACTCTCATAATAAATTAGAGATATTATTATTTTGTAATGTTGAATATATTTTATTTATTTAATATGAATATATAAATATAGTAAAAAATGTATCTATTAAATTCTAAATAAATAGTATTTCGTTTTCTGTAGTGGAGATTAATATCTGTTTACTTCCGGTGTCAAGATGGCCAGACTGGTTCCATATTTCAATTGCGCATTGTGAGTCTTTGCTATATATGAGACCGTTGACCAGTCTACCATTCCAGAATCAAAACAAATCGTTTTCTAGAAAATGAAGTGAAAATGAGTGGTGACAAGCGTAGGAGGGCTCGTGTTCAAGGTGGCTGGGCTGCCCCGTCAACATCCAATGTCAGATCTGATCGAGACAAACCTAAAATGCCAACAGGTCCCGCTTGGTTGGGTAAAAACATCGACCAAGTTCAACTCGCTGACAAAAGTGGAAAGAAATTTGTGTACGCGGAACCGCCAGAGGAGGTGATCATCATGCTTCAGTTCATATAGACCTAACAATCACTTATTATATCCAGGTCAATATAGTTATAATGATAATCTGATAATATTCTACATAAACATGATAATTAAATCTAATTGGCTTTAACAGTTTAATTGTTCTTAGATGTTTGCATTTAATTAATAAATAATTGTTAGTCTCGCAATATTTCTTTGTGTTTTAACAGATCAGACAGAAACCTCCAGACCAAGTCATCACGTAAGTTCATCACCATTTTGTATTAAAATAATACAATAAATACTCTAATTAATCAGTTAATATATGTGTATGTATGCATCAATCTTATTGATTTTCCGAAGAACTATCCATTTTCCATACTGGTTATATATCTGTTGTTTTACATACATATAGTTTACATATGCCTTAGCAAGTATCAATTGATTTTTGTTGCTGACAATGACTTATTATCATTTGTTTTTCCCGACAGAAAGCCTGGAGTGTATGATGTCAGTTCTGGCCAACATGGAGTGTCTCGGTAAGCAGACATCAACAATAACAGCAGTAACATTAACTCAGTAACCATGGTAATGCCAGGTTAATTTAATAAGCTGACAATGTTTCTAGTGTTATTCACAATGGTTTGAACCCAGTGCTCACTACTCAGTCATTGTCAGTATCAGCTTGGAACTACTGGGGATTTGTGAACAAAACCTTGACTTAAGTATGCATATGAGTTTGTACTCAAAAACATTATAATCTCAGGGCCAGGTCTGCTTTTCATGAATGCTTCGTACCAGTAGTAGGCCTGCTCTAAATCGAGGTTTATCCCATTTCCTGCTATAGTTAAAGCATGATTATGCCTAGACCAGTATGACTCTTACATGAAATGGATGCCTGATGTAGTTTTCCACCCACAGACTCCGATTCTTCCCCGACTTCATCGAATCCAAGGAGGTCAAGGGCATGTTTGAGCAGCTCTTCCACGAGTGTCCGTGGCGACAACAGTCGGATGTCAGGAAAGGTGTGTCCTATCTCCAACCCAGACTCACAGCCTGGTTCGGAGATCACGCATACTCGTACTCGGGAGTAACTCAGACACTCAACAAGGAGGTACGTCTCTCTCCAGTTTCATCCATGCTTCGGATAATACGCCATGCAAAGTGACAATTTATTAGCTTCCTGTTTGAAATATGGTTGCTTGGTTGTTGGTGATGTTGATCTTAAAACAACAAATCTGTAGTCATAAGGTTATTTGATGAAGTGTATTCCAAACCATGTCGGATCACTCCACCAATGATGCTTTGTAACCATGGTAACTGTTTCCTGGTTCTGTCTGCAGTGGCCGGCAGTTCTGTTGTTGTTAAAGCAACACCTTGAGGAAAGTACGGGTCTGACGTTCAACTCTTGTCTGGCCAACCTGTATCGTGACGGCCATGATAGCGTGGACTGGCACGCTGACGATGAGACGTCCCTCGGCATGAACCCTGTCATAGCCTCACTCTCGTTTGGCGATGTCCGCAACTTTGAACTCAGGAAGAAGCCTGAACCTGTAAGTCTTTGTTTGAAATCTTTGGTGAAATAATTTGTTTTTATTTTAATTATTTTTTAAAACAATATTTAGGAATTAAGTTATCTTTTTAAAAGAAGTTGATAACGACACTAGCCTCTAGATGATCTGAACTTATGGACTGTTTTTGATTGTTCACAAGCATTAAAACAAGTATTTTATTTGAACATATGTATATCCATAGATATTAGGGCAAGTGTATATTATTTGAAATAAGTGAAATAATCTTGAAAGAGGTTCTAATATAAGCACTACAGTCAAAATACATAGAATGAAGCATCCATAAAATAACATTAATTGCACAAGTGAAAGCTGCCCATCACCTCCTACCTGTCATGTTATTGTTTTCCTCCAGGGTGAGGAAGCTGGGCTCTGTCAGCTGATCAGAATTCCCCTCCCCCCAGGCTCTCTACTGGTGATGGAGGGTACCACTCAACAAGACTGGCAGGTGAGTTCACAGAACATTGGGGCAGGCATTAGGAGTTTCATGTGTTCTTCCTAATTAAATCATCATATGAGAAAGAAATTGTTTAAATTATTGGCTATCATTATTTACAACATGGCAATAATTCTACTAAAAATTCTATTGATAGTGATGGTCATCTACAATCTCATTAACATCAAATATGAAACTTACGTGTATATATTTGGACACTTGATACCCTTCCTAAAGAATGTCACAATGTTTAAGGAAAAATTAAACGATATCTGATTTTAATTAGATTGGGCCATCTATTAATAATTGTAATAATAATATTTGGCTGACATGTGTGTGCGTGTTGTCGTATTGGTTGTTTAACCTTCTCCATGCTGGAGGCAACCAGAGATGCCCTATGGAGCAGTGTATATGCATAATCCAGCAGGGAGAGGGTTAATGACTATATGTATGTCACATTTCAGCATCGAGTCCCTAAAGAGTACCACGACCGAGGGCCAAGAATTAACTTGACTTTCAGAGTTATCCATCCAGAGTAGTAGAACCATGTTGGGAGGATCAGCATCTCTTTCTACTTTAGCCAGTTAATAAAGTAAACATGGTCATTTAACTCTATGCTGGAGGCAACCAGAGATGCCTAAAAGAGCAGTGCCTATTCCAGCAGGGAGAGTGTTAACGAAGTATTCCTATTCCTATGATCTATTTTTCATTAATTGGGTAAAGCATTTTAGCATCTACTTTCATATAAATATAATATCTATAATTTGTGTTTGAATTACATCCTCTTTAATTTATGTCTGAATTTCACCCTCTGAGACATACGATTATTGTACAGTATTAAATACAATAATATCATAATGGTTGCCTCTGTTAATTTATAATATTTACATAAACTAGTTCAAGTTTGTCGGTAGAAACACAGTTAAGTATCCTCTATATATTTGTAGAAAAAAAGAAAGGATACCAGGAAAATCTTTGATCATATTGATGAACATTTCGTGTGTGCAATTCTAGCCATTTTATGAATGCTTCCATATATGTATTTGTTCATGTTATTTATCGGTGTTTCCATACATATGTATACTGTTGCATTACTGTGATATTTATCAACATGTGCCCTGTGAGTACCACAGTATTCAAGTATGAATAAAATACAGTGTTTTTTTTTATCAAGCGTGTTTACATTGATTGCTATTCTCTGACAGTAAGTCAGGGGGCATAGCACAGTTTATCATTATCAACGGTGGCTGTAAAAAAGTACGTTTTACACATGTTTCATTGTCTGTGCCATAGTGTTTTTGTATGTTAAGTAATATGAGTGGTATTTTCTTCCAAATGAAGTGGGTACCATGCAGTTTAATTGCAATCTAAACATATATCACTACACCTGTATGTCAGGAAGGTGTATGAAATGTGAGGTTGTTCGGTCACTTTCGGTTGTAGTTGTTGTTGATTTTCATGCTTATCTTTGATTGTGTTTAGCTAATTTCTGGCCCGATTGACATACAAATAACTCAATTGCAGTTTTCATATTGTTCGTAGTTTTGTATATTGATCGCAAGTTAAAAAATACAAAATTTAAATAAATATTGAAAACCAGTGGGAAGTGTGAACATGTAGACTTGCCTAATATACTTGCGACAAATCAAATACAAATACTTTCAGATGAAGATGAAATACATGTATGTCAACAAACTATGAGTGTATGCCTGTACTAGGTAATTAAGTCTCTTAGTAAGGATTTCTAAATGCAATGGTATCCATTTCAATGACGAGACCATCCTGTATCTTACAGTAAGTACAGTATCTTACAGTAAGTACACATGTACGCATCTTGGAAATGTATCTCATCTCTTTGAGCTATCACAATTAAGGACATCGTATATTTTCATTACAGTCTTTTAAGGAGCGTGTTCAAAGCTTCAGATTCTTTCTCCAGCATATGAAAGTAAAACAGTAATCGTTTTTACTTGTATGTAACATTAATGAATCTATTCAATACGAGTTTGTGCAACAAAGAGAATACTGAATATACGATGATATAGTATCTAATTTCCAACTTCTGAGAACCGGTATTTATGTAGACTAGTTAATAATAATAATCATCTCCATTAATAGAAATATAATGGGCGTATTTATCAGGCTGCAACTGAGGCAAAGGCGCATTCTTTAAGAATTCTGGCGCAACGTTATTTATTTACTATGCATTTAAAATTGCGTGAATATATGTCATGTCACAAAC
Organism: Lepetodrilus fucensis; assembly: GCA_032361325.1. NCBI lineage: Eukaryota > Metazoa > Mollusca > Gastropoda > Lepetellida > Lepetodrilidae > Lepetodrilus > Lepetodrilus fucensis. Next base: position 20,994 of record JAUTBV010107620.1, read on the forward strand.
ATGTGCCACAAACATTGGATACCCTCGTAATAATATAGTAACATTGTTAGGAAGGTACCAACTATTTGTGATTGGTTCCAGCGGTCATGTCTATCTATTTCAAGCCTGAGGCATCTCCCACCCACTCCTGTGGCAGTGCAACTGTGAAAAAGTGCATACGGTGTTAAGAATGCTATTGAGATCATACGACTTTCAGTTGCTAATTAAGTCCTCCATTCATAAGAGTAAGACTAATTATCCTCATGTGTTGGAGGGCCATCTCCCTCTGATAGTACTATCAAGTGATGAAGAACCCCCACATAACTGCTTTACACGGGAAGCTCCATTTCTTTCCTCCCCTGTGGTAAGTGAAAACAGGATGCGAGACCATTACTGTTAAGAATAGTGAGATAGTCTCTTCATTAACACATAACGAAACACCACCATATATCCCAGTCGGGGCCCGCAACATCCAGATATAATACCACACCTCGATCAATGTAGCCCACATATCAGTCCGATACCATCAGTCAGTGTACACTTAACTACGACAGTATGCATCTCACTCAGCGTACTCATCATTAAAGACAATACACACCTTATTGAGACAGTGGAGATTATATACACACATGTCAGATAATAAACACCTAATTCAGAATGTATAACGTATACATGTTTTAGTAAAATCCGTGTAACGGCTGTTGTCTATGAGATTGTACATACTCTATTGGAAGTGATTGCATTTGGGCCTACATGGGGATTGTTTGTAAGACTTGTTTACGATTACATGCGTTTTACAAGTTTATCGCTAAAATATTGGAAAACATCGTCATTTTGCCAATAAATAAATACATTATGTAATGGTAATAATGCATGTGCAACCTTTGTGCTGAAGGCGCCAAGCCTTACACACAGATATCACTATTTACTATACTGTACATGCTGTCGGTATCTAAACAACTATCTAACTCTGTTATGTTCGATAATTTATATGGCCAATTATCTGTGGAAAGTGGCCCGCGGGTATTCCTGGAACGTGTTGTGGTGGCTTTATTACATTTAATTAACCGCTTTCCTCAGATGAAAATAGTTCCTTGGTTGTAAATAGTCTGACGAGCAGATCTGGTCTTGACGTATTCATTCTTAAAACAGCTCTCTGTGTGGTACAACGGCAGTGACAGTTAGAACGATGTGTAGAATACCCAGCTGAATACCTGCCTTGAATGTGCGTCGAGCATCGTGTTTATAATACGCAAAGAGATAATGTGTACCTATGAGTACAGATGTGTGAATCTAGGGCTCATTGCACAGGACAGTTGTAGCTACAATTGATTGGAAGCCATGTCCATTGCATAACACACTTTTATCGCTACAATGCTTGCTAATATCATGAATATGGTTAGCTAAAACTACTGTCGCGATGAAAGTGGTTCATGCAACCAGACTTAACACTTCAGATCGGGACAGCGGGAGGATATCCTTTGTAACTGGCCTCCGATCCGTAGAACCTGCATCTCCCCTAGGGAAGGGTACAATTCCGAGCTTCGCTTACTACATTATAGACACTACGAAGAAAGTCGAGATGGGTCACGTGGGCTAGGCAAGATGTAGAACCTGTGGTATATGTAGAATGTTTGCAGTATATTTGATTAACTAATGTATAGGGCTACTTTCACACAAGTCTGTTAACATCGCGTTGCACCTGTAGATGCATTTTAACAATGGACCAATGTTAATGGTATTTTATTTTATTTGTATAAAACGTACAGGATACAGGATTAGCTGTAATAATGCACATGTATAGTGATGAAGCCATACATGAATAGACCGATATCGAATACGATTTCATAGTCGAGCTAATACGATTTCATAGTCGTGCTTTATATGGAGATTTATGTGAAAGAAGCTGCGTAATCTTCGGGCCGGATGTAAGTAAGTAGTCTAATCTAATATTTGTTATTATAACGTGGGTTGCATGATTGATGTGATTTCAAAAATGACTATATTGTCCCCTGAATACTACTAAATTCTTCCAGATCCGTTGATTTCCCTCGACGTAATCACTTACAAGAACGGCGTTATCATGAGAAGCTCTGAAGACGTTCCTATGGAATATACTTGATGGTATCATGTACTATATAACATTGCCCAACGATACAAGACGTGTTGAATCAGATATTTGGCAACATAAATTTGAATATGATATTGTATGTATAACTTAATATTATTAAGCGAATACTTTCAACTGCCAAGCAACAGCTGGATATATCACTTTCAAGAGTGTTAATGTACCACTTACTTTCGTAACATAAATTACAGAAGAGACATGCGTATCTCCAAATGTCTATCTAAATATTGAATACATGTTTGGGTGATGTCAATAATCTAAAATGTTCTTGCAATACATTATGCTCTTATCAATATATTCATGACAAGGTCTCGACATATAACCACATTAATAATTATTTAACCTGAATCCTATGTTGTTCCACCACCTTTCAAGCTGTTTCGATACGTGTATGTCTGTGTAATGCATTACAACTTCCAATCTTTTCACCAATACAATGATAATAGTGTAGCTGTAGCTAGGAATGCACCATCTTAGCTAGCAAAACATCCATCACCGTCATTAACAATAACATATAACTAACGACCAACATAAATTATGTGAGCCATTTGACAGAATAACAACGAACACACATAAAATGGTCAATTGAGATATATTTTAAAAAGGCATTGTATTGATAACTAACATACGGCAGTTCATTCCTTGCATGGAACTGTATACAACGTACACGAAAACACTAATGAGGTTGAACATATATATGGTTTCAGAACATCAGTGTCACTGTCAATGGTCTTAGTGGTACACGCACGCCAGATCTCTCCTTAAACCCTCGGTAAGCTGCTATCAGAAGCCTACTGCAAACTACTTTCGATGGACTGTGTAAAATAATGTTGAATATTTTGGCGGCCATCTTTGATTTGACCTCAAAGTACTTTCGCAGGGTCTAGTGCAGCAACGACAGGTCCAACATCCAGAGCACTAGACAGACTTGTTCCAGGTCTTGTTTGTCAACTGGTGGTACTGGTCTTCTTCATTAACGATTCCTCTTGATTATCACTTCTATAGTTTCTCTTTCATGCCAACGGTTTGTAGGTATTTCATGCTGGATATTCCGACTCATTCGGCACAAGTAGGCTGCTATATACATGGGCATCGTTTCTGGAAGTTCTCGTAGTTACTACGATACCATAAACACTTTCATAGCTATCTCCTATACATGGTGATCGGGCATTTTCGAGAGAGCATTGCTCACATAGTGGATACGAGAGCATCGAGAAACGATACCCTGCAGATCAGAGTACGATTATTGCATAGTTCACATACTCTGTCATTGATTTGCATCATTTAATGCATGTCGAAGCTGGATTAGTAAATGTCTCTCAAACTAGTTCAGAATACAAGCCAATATATCACATGATATGTGTGTTAGTATGCATGACCCGCAAATGTTACATATTCAAGTTAGTCAAAGCATGAGTATTCCATACATCAATGCACACTTTGCATCAACACTGATGCTTGAAATTATTGCGTGTATGTGTTCACGTGCGATTTATCATATGTGCATGAGTGTTTGTGATTTATGTTTTGGCAACACTCATTAGCACAGTCACAGATGTTTATGATGGAGGTATGTTTTATGTGGCATACTGCTCGTTTATCCCATGTGCGAATGTTTCAAATTCATGGGTGCGTTCATAGATTATAATCTATGGTGCGTTCAAAGACACACAGGCTTTCAATGCGGCTTACCAAATTAGACACTGTCTCAAGAGTCGTATGAAGCGTACATGGGACAGGGAACCAGTTTAGCTAAGCGGCTTTCTCAGCCCTGTGCTGAATGAACGCACCCAAGGTGTCTGTTTGGAAAGTAGAAACACGTGAAGCCAAACACATCGTCATCATTATGAAAGCATGTAATGACCACGACTATACGGAAGCATATATATAACGACCAAGGTGCGTGGAAAGAGTTAATCACATAATGCTTAAAACATGAAGTTCGTATTGCATAATGGCGCCGACTTGTTCCGGGCACTATTTTCTTTAAAACGTATCACTCCGACTCCTGACAATTCTCTTTTTAAACGCTTTCTTCATGTTGTACAAACGCGATCTCTTCTCCAATCCAGGAACCGCTGCCGTGAGACTTTTCACGAACTCTCGTTTCATTTGACACAGAAGTTCTTCCATTGCTTCGTTGACAGGTTGAAATCCTTCCGCCACTGAAAGTTCATATTTGGGACAGTCCATTTCTCCAGCCAATCCGAGGCCGTCGTCTTCTGTGACCGCACGTGCGGTCAGGAGGTCAGACTTGTTAGCGACCAATACGATAGGCGTGTCTTGACCTCTGGCATGGAACAAGCTGTCCTTTAGTTTCGTAGCCTCCAGAAAGCTTTGTTTGTCTGTGACGGAATACATGAGCACAAACCCGTCGCCCCACTTTAGGTGTTTTTCTAAAGTTTCCTCGGACATCTGAAACAATAATCACCTAAATAGGTACATTAAATGAAAGATAATGATGCAATCTCCTTAAAGGCATACTCCAAGTATTACAGATGGTTGACCTATATAATGGACAAACCAATTTCGACCTGAGACTACTTACGCTTGATTTATCCACTCAAAAGTTATTATTTACTGATGTACTTGTTCCCCAACACTCGATAGTTATAAAAAATTCATGTATTATATGAATAAAGTGAACGTTCCTCTAATTATCTTTTAATGATGTGCGCATGGCGGTCCAATATTCGATCACTTTCTGAACTTCTTTGCGTTGCAGCGCCACACATAGCGGAATAGTATGTGTGGTTCCTCATTGAATATACTTTACATTTACAACTCGTATTTGGTTAATTGTGGCCATCTACATATGTGATAGTATGCCTTTAAGTCATTCATGTATACCTGCTAAATCAAGTTCAGTGTATTTGGAATGAATAGGAATGAAAGAGGAATATACTAGAGACGACGACAACGCATTTTTCATTATATGGGTGTTCTCATACATAAATTTACCTTCGATGCCGTGTCCAAGATTTCTAGCGTTAGATCGTCTCTAGGCGCCGCAATCTTGTGTGTATACATCATCTCTGCAAACACAATGAGACAATAGTATTTATAAGTAACATTGCATGCAACATTGCGACGCAACTTAATGAAGCATTTGTTAATAGAGGTTTTATTGTACGATAATTAATCATTGGCATTTGGTATCACCGGGTCCTGGGCATGTATAGAGAAAGCACAGAAAGCATAGATATATACTATAACGATGTATATATGCTAGACAATGTTAAGAACTGATTCTATTTTACTTAGTTTGCCCCGCGTTCACATATATAAGTTTCTTATAGACTACATGACACATGAATTCCAATCTATCTCAAGGAATTGTGCCAATTTACTGTTTAAATTCAGTTAATCGAGACTGATTAAAATAAACAGCAACCGCTTTTAGGTGGCTAATGTTTTTGTTTAAATCTCGACACTTAGTGAACTATTTTTTTGGTCTTTGATTGGTGTGTATTGCCAGTGAACAAATATTTATGTAAAGTCTGAGGTCGGCCCACGTGCAGGTCTGTGCAGTGTTTAGTTGAGATGTGATGTAAGTTCGAAATGTCGTAAGGTGGGCGGATGCATTGAAGAAAACATCAGCAGATTAATAACATGGCGGACGCCTCAGAAATACATCACACCGACATTGTACACACGGAGAAGATGCTATAAACATGTCTGTGAGAGATAACACAAGTGAATACATCAGCAGACAACCAAGAAGGTATCAATGAAGCAGTATCTGCAGTCACATTCTTACATGTTTGGCATCAGTTAAAATGTATTAATGCTGTTATGCGTAATCAAATATACCGCATTCATGTACCTTATATATGATAACCCTATTGAATTGCTTCAAACCGTGAGTTAATCAACCGAAAGGTTTGATACCTACGTTTATGGTGAGGAATATTGGTCTTTAAAAAATACATGTAATTAGAAATTTTAGAAATATATAAAATAATATGATATAATATCTGTTATTTCTGATAGAACTGGTAATTATGCTATGACAGTTTAATCCATCTTAAACTTGTGATGCTCTTTAGGGGATCTCCAGTTGCCTTCGGCTTGGGGAAACTTACGGCTGGAGTAGTGTTACAAAATATCTTCTATCTACCGATATGCCTATATCACTTATTTTCACCTAATTGTCTCTATGCTCCTTGCTATTGAATACAAATGTGTGTTAGTCTCAATATAATTTGCCTGAGGGAGTTGTAGAATATAACCAGGAGTGCGTTCAATCAGCACAGGTAAGCCTGAGTAAGCCGCGTAGTTAAACTGGTTTCCTGTCCCATGTACGGTTCATACGGCTCTTGAGACAGTGGATAGTTTTGTAAGCCGCTTGTTACATGCGCCTGTGTCATTGAACGCACCCCAGAGTGTAAATACAAGGAAGAACAGGAAGTTCGCGGTATGTCTCGTCTGAACACACCTCGGTTCCAGGCAGCTGCGTACTGTCACACACAACTTCGCCTTTGCTACCAAATGCCAGCATGGCGTATTACAGAATCTTTTGAAACCTTGCACGCTGTCTATAACTGACAGTCCCTCGAGTAGCGGATGCTGGCCACCAGGCTATGGTGCTTACCTTGACATATACAGCGTAGCATTAACACACGTTTTTAATTACAGATAAAAAAAAAGGAGTAGAGAAGTGCTAGTCAGTCTTCGAGTCTGGGTAGGATCGTTTTGGACGTTTACACAACAGCTGGTTAGTAGTTTGATTTAGTAGCGGCTGGAAATCTGGCTGTTATTTCCCATTAAATTGACATGCATCGGTGTTAGTTATCAACGAAAATAATTTTATTTTCTGTAGAAAATAGTGATCTATCGTATCCAAAGAATCTAGCCAACGGTTAGGATCGAACAACGACTTTCACACATCAAGGTTCTTTAGAGCTTACCGGTGTCAATGTTGTCGTTTGATTATATATATTTTTCACAACATTGTCATCAAACGTAATGACAAGTGAGCAAGAATGGATTTGACGCATTATAAATACGCATTATTATTGTTATTATTATTATTATTGTTAATTGCTGTAATACAAAAAGGAACCAGTGTGTTAACAGTGACCAATCTATCCATCACTATTGAATACTTGCATATTAAGAGAATGTTAATGTAAGCCAACTGTTTCCTCTACTTTACATGTCTGTACGAAATTAGCCAGCACCGGAGACCGAGCACCTGCATTCTATATACTGATATTACTGTAACGGTATAATGTTATTACATTCTTGGAATGCATCTATATTGCACTTCATACCTAATATAAACCATTTATTGTTTTTTCCACTTATGTAGATAGCTCTCTCATAATTTACTAGATTTCAACGCATTATGTGGACAACTTCAAAAAGTGTTTTTTTCAGTGTGTTAATATCTAAAAAGAGAAGCGTTTGAATAATATTATTCCAACGAATTCCAACACCTGTTTAATCACTCACGGCAAGCAGTACATATTTCCACTTATCACTCGTCGTAATAAACACACCTGCATTAAGAAATCTTTTAACTATAAGACCATACTTTCAATCAGGCGTGGAAAATGTCTTTCATGTGTTATCTGCTTACCTGTTAATACATACCTTCCTGTTTAGACTCGTCTCTCAATCAAAATGGCATGCCGTATTTGAGGGATACTATATAATTAGCCACTGCCAGGTTACCATGTATCAATTATATGTAATATTATACAGCAATCATTAGGGAAATCGTTCCATGAAAATGTAAATAATTTAGTGGCAGTTTATCGGGCAGTGAACGAAGGTATATGTCACTTTGATAATATCGTGATGTTCCACTAATTAAAGAGATATGCATGTCAGTGATTGTGTGATGGATAAACACATTAATTACAAGAAACAAAACAGTCAGGAATCAGTATTTTGGAACACGTGTGTAGGTAGACTGTTGATGAGGTCAGTTATATGCAATACATGACAACATGGTTGGTTACTTATTCCAATTCCAGGTTAGCATATTCAAGTTAATTACATATACTGGGAGTATGTAAACTCATGATCAGCGTTTGTAGTATCGGATGTAGAACTATATGTGTATTGCACTGTAAAGTAAAAGTATTTATTAATTATCATTCAAAAGTACAATGTAATACCCCATATTACAATGCAATATTAGTCATATCATCATGCAATATGTTAGTCATACCATCATGAAATATTCGCATCGCACATCTTCCAGATCCTGTGATCTAATCATACCACTCATACCAACACATTATGCCCCATGTGCATATTTGCCACCCCTTTATCAAATGTATGCCTTTACGTGCATACTTTATGCAACTTTAGTACCTACATGCCTATACCACTATTCAATACCAAAACCCATCAAGCAGCCAACGGTATACTTGTATACACTGTTCATGGACCCATCATTCAGCATTAATCATACTCATATGAATACCTTTAATGTTTCATGCATAAGTTATTGCGTAATAAATACCGTATACTAGACTATCATGTTACAGTAACAGTGAAACATTTATGGCAATTATTATTTATTATAACAGTATGCAACATCAATCACTCTTTCATGTGAATGCTTCATTTGTTACTATCTATTAGACGCAATGCATTTTCTGCGTGCATTTGATGTGTATTTCCCTTCAATGGGTGGTCGCGTGTTTCTGAAGTATACCTATCTCATACTATAACTTTGCCTGCTTTCAGAACTATAGATTGGTAAGATAATAGACAATGCTGTGTATAGCAACGCCAATAGTCTATCTCTGATACTGCACAAACGCCATGTTCAGTGATGTTAGTCCGTGTTACAGATGTATCTCCTGTGCATGTGTACACACTTCCAGAACTTTACGTCGTGTCTAGACGATCAATGATAATACAATACTCGTGCCGGTATGTTTCACACGTTATAGATGATGCCATCGATAAGACAATCGTACACTTTCAAATACTATCCTACATTTTCACAGTGAACAGTCCATTTGGCATAGTATAGTTAATAATACTAGTTACAAACACATACTATATTTTGTTTTAATGCTAATAGGCCTATTACTACTATAGATCCATTCCTTAAAGGAAACACTACGTGGCTTCATCTCATGTATATATCGTATTATTTAACTATTTAACTATTTAACATAATACTGTTGACTCCAGGTAATTTATTGACAATGAAAGTTCTGAATGCAAGAAGACTATAGACGAATATTTGTCATGGCAATATCTAGCTCTTGTCAATTGCGTTTCGTACCAATTTAACAAAAATATCAAAATCATTAAAAATCGAAATATTGATACGAAACGCAATTGACAAGAGCTAGGCAATATCGTGACAATTTTGAAGACCAATATTACTTATCTCGTAGTAAGGATAACATAATTGAATGCTACGCTCTGTATGCTGTGATGGTATTAATTACGCTCACCTTTTACTTTCTATGATTTAATTGCTAACTCCTGTCCTGCTCACGCTGAGGAAGCAAATTACTGCCCAATAAAACAACATTGCCAATGTAATATTCTCTGCTAAAACGTTAGCCGCTTTATGAATACCACCATCAGCACAGCACGTACACACATTAATCATTAGACACTAAAGTAATGTTATACAAAGTAAACTTGCGTAACACAGATTGAATTTTATCGTGTTCTGTCAACATAGTGCCCCATGGAAATCTGCAATTAAACTCTGAGCATCTGGTTTCATGTGAAGAAGTATTTGTGTCTGCTTACATAAAAGTCAGTATATAATCACACACATTGAATGGACCGTAAAACATATTCGGAAAATGTTTTCCTTTGCACGTTCCTCCGTTTTAGAGGAGGGAAAGTTAAACGTAGCTATACTATTATTACACTGCCTTTCTAGTATACTAGTAATGGGCATTAACACATCACACAGACACACATATATTCGTGTTGTTCTTACAGAGCAATTAACTATTTCTGTATGTCCTCTTTGTGGCGAACCCCCCTCAGTGGGGTAGAAACGCCAACAGTATAATTCGATGTCTCACTCTATACGACTAGGGTAAAAGCACTCATAAAAGGCATAGGACCTACTTGCATGACCTAATGTCAGTAATTATCTCGTTAACCTTTTTTTCTTACTGGTAGCAACCAGAGTTGCCGCGTATTAAACTAATCCAGCAAAAAGAAGTTTGGACAATAACATTTATTATTATCAACATACCACACAGAAACCTCATTGGTTCTACGTGCGTACGTGTAGGCCTACAACACAGCCATCGCGTCTACCATTATTACACGAAATACGATATGCCAGAGCAGGGGCGGATCCAGACTTAATTAGGGGGGA
>JAUTBV010107621.1:0-14770 GCA_032361325.1 Lepetodrilus fucensis
TACATGATTTCGTGTTGCACGTGTTTTACGAGTTTTATTGAGTACTGGGCCGGTATTCATAAAGGGGCCAAGTCAGTTTTTGCTATATATTTGGTCATCAAAAACTGACTTAAGTCCCTCTATGAATACTGGTCCTGGGGACTAAGTACATCTGTAAATAATAACATAGGGGTGGATAAATCAGGCATAATTAGTCTCAGATTGAAATGTATTTGTCCATTATACAGGCCTATCAACTGTGATATTATGCCTTTAATACGACTGTGGTCTGGCTGCGGTGTGGGTAATAATTGGATGCAAGTCATTTCACTACACGCGTTTCCATTAATCACTGTTAATACTATGCAGGTATGGTGCAGCATGCAGACCCCCATATGGCTATGGGCAGGTGTGTTTTTTCCCCTGAGCACTCTATTTACCGATATTTAAGAATAAACGCATGTGGCTGTTGCAACCGCATGGGTAGAAATGACACTTAAAATCATTGTCGGGCATGCAAACTTCATTTCTAGCGTGTCCGTTCGGCCATCTTGATTTTTAATACAGTAGTCTGTTAGTTTTGTGTGTGTTAACTTAAAGGTCCCCCTTTACAAGAATCAGCTTGATACCACCTTGAATAGGTCGAGCAACTTCTTTTTTTTTTACAATTTTAATTAAAATTTAGGGCCCTCAGATAAAATTATAATACATACAACAATTAAAGCGACTCATACACATAGGGGATTTTACCTATGCCCATTTTTATTATTGGTCATATGTAATATATAGTTCAATATTTGTAAGAATCTGCACTTTCAGTGATATAAAATGCACAAAAACCCATCGAAATACGCTATTTTATTGGATTGCACAAATTTCTCGCACATGGCATAACTTTGATGAAGTCAAATGTCAACATTGCATAGTCCTGTTCACCTAACAGTTTATGTAAATAAACGACTTAAAATTAGCATATTTATCGATAGCAGGTCATTTGGAAGGAATCAATCACACTATGTGGTGCAGGATCATCAGCTATAAATTTGATTTTGGTGTAGGTGTAGGAGTCACTTTAAGTTTCGTTGTTGAGCATATTTCTATCATTTGGAGGTTACTTTTATATTATATTCTTCTCCGAGTAGGAAAAAGTAGAATCGCAGCTTTTGAATATTCCAAGAAAAACCAACAATGATTACTTGTATCAATATACATATATACACGTAAATATATACAATGATAGATCAAATAATGTACTAACAATTTCTGTTATATGACTATAACAACGATGTAGCATAGTGTATTTGGTGGCACTGATAAGTAAACCGATAAACAGTTAAAAGGGAGGCACCCACACCATTCTATAATTAACAGCTACTGATCTGCCTTCATGCCTTTTGCTAGCGTGCCTGTATACCACTGCTTTCAGGTATAATACAAGTTGTCTCTGATGCTTCAACGTGCTGTTATTTCTTCATAGGATCTGATCTCGGCCAAAAATGGACAATGAAGGTAACATGAGCTGACTATTTGTAATGTTCTTCAAACATGGCAACAAACAACTGATTTCAGCGAAAAACAAGCCATGTCCAGTGAAAATAAATCGACCCCTGAACAAATACATCAGCGGATTTCCACAGAAAATTGTCGTGCCTGGCTCTTGTTAAAAAACCAAAATGGAGATAACTGAACATCCTCCACATGATGACTCATCGTTTTCCCTTCTTTGAGGTTTGCTGTTTCTTCCCTCCCTTTTTCTTCATATTCTTCATGTTCTTCTTTTCGGCCATCTTGTCTTTCTTCATGCGGGGGTCCACCACTTTGTAGTTGCCACTGACTCCTGCCGGGCGTCGCACACGCTTGCCCATGCCTTTCTTAGCAACCACATAGGCCACGTCTTTCTTCTTCTTGTTAATCAGACCGGCCTTCTTGTAGATTCTGACAACAAAAAAAGTAGGTCCATTGTACATAAAATGCTTCGACGAGATTTTGAAAAAGAATGTAGGCATGGAGATTTTGAAAAAGAATGTAGGCCTATAATTTCTTATGTGAAATACACGTATATGGGTGAAATATTCTTGCTGCAATGTAAAACATTAATTCATTCTTTACTGTATATTAAAAAAAAAATAGGCAGACTCATGTTTCATAAAGTTACTGTTTCGTTATTTTAATTTGATTAATATGGCCAAGGAACAAAGTTCTCCAGCTTTCCCCCTATTTATTGTTAGAAAAACGGAGCATGTTCCATAAGATTGAAAATACTACAGTCAATCTTTGAAAAAATATTATTTCTAAACTCACTGTTTAATTTGCTGCCACTTTTCCTTCTCCGACGCCTCTGTGTTATCTGTAACGACCTCTGACCGCTTCCGTGCCCGATCCACCCGTCTCATTTCCTGAAATGTTCATCATATATCCTCAATCTCGACTACACACGTGCATTCAGCATCGATCCTGCTCCATAGATGTCTACATGTCTACATGAAGCCTGGGCTTCTATTCAAGGATGGTCTACGGTATAAAAAAATAAATCAAATACATTTTTTAAATACTATGAACTCGCATGGGGCTATGGTTATTCTGGGGAATCGGCTCTGATGGCTTTGTATAGCCAACTGCACTTTTCCAAACAACTTATTAATATAAATCTCTATTTGTGAGATTCTTACCTTCCTCTTCTTCCTGGCCTTGGCTTGTGCGATCTTCTTGATAGGCTGTGCATCAATAACCTTCATCTTGTCTCGATATTCCTGAATATCTCCCTGCAACACATGGAACATTATCAATGCACATCTTTAAATTTGATTGTATTAATGCTTTAAGTTGCAGCGGGAATATCTCACCCATAGGCGACCGTCTTTAAGTTGTAAGACGATAACCAATAACTGATGAAACGGAAACCAGTGTCACAAAATGATAGTAGCAACTATTGTCATCCCAATTATTCTCAACTGAAAATAATTGTAGTGCTACAACAGTTTTGTGAAACTGCCCCTATACTCTGGCAGCATAGCCTAAAAAAATGCTGAATTGTTCATTTCCGGATACCAATTTGAAACTAGTACTACATGATGTAATTATGATATTGCATAAGCGTACAGTAAAACAAGGACTGCCAACATGAATACAAATATCTCACCTTTGTAACTGGCAGCTGGATGCGGTGGTGTTTGGTTTCATCCTGTGTGAACCAGTCCGGTAACCCGTCATCATTGAACATGTACCTATTAAAATAAAAAATGCTAAGGTCAAGTCACCAGAATTAACCCTCTCCATGCTAGTGAGTAATTCAGCATGGTAAGGGTTAAAGGGAATTCCAAGTTTTATGTCAAAGTAATATCAAGCTCAAATCCTACACGGAAATATCCTCATAAGATATAATTTAGTTATGGGGCGATAACTGTCTCATGGGAAGATAACTATCTTATGGGGAGATAACTGGCTTATGGGGGAGATAACTGGCTTATGGGGAGATAACTGGCTTATGGGGAGATAACTCAATCACTTTGTAGTTGAGAAATCCCAAACTGAACACTGAAAAGTTACGACTGTCAAGGGCAGGTAACTGACTAGATTGTTCGGACTGACCTGTGATATCCTCCGTCGATCATATCCTTGGTAACTGTGCATGCGTCGGACAGAAAGTACAGAAAGTACAGCTAGAAAGGAGCAGGCCCTACTACAACATGGAGAAGGCAAAGCTCTGAAAGTACTGACCTGCATTGTCGGTGGGAACAATATCAAATCCATCCTTGTTCTCACTACCACCGCCTTTCTTCCCATCCTTTGGCGCATTTCTACCAGCGTCAGCCTTCATCTTGGCGACATCGTAGTCACTGTCGGAATCTGTACTGTCATCATCGGAGTCACTTTCGTCAGCATCCTCATCCGATGTTTCTTCATTTTCTGCAGATTTCTGTTTTGTAGATTTTGACGTAGATTTATCTTTTATCGACGTAGGCTTTTCCGAGATCTTTCCTCCCTGGCTTCGATACCTACTTGCTATTTGCTCTATCTCTAGATCTTCATCATCATCGTCTTCTAAATCTGCAAATGAGCCCTGAAATAAAATAAGACACATTAGGGCTGCTTGGTAACACTCTTGGCAGGGAATGATGGGTAGGGCTATAATGTAGAATTGTACCCTTCCCTAAGGGAGAATGGTAGCAGATATGAGAGCTGCCATAAACGATACCCTGACGCATCGAGAGCTCTCACTGCACTGAGGTGGAAGAAATCATCATCTCGGTCATATTCCACGAAACAATATCGGCTCTACAAGAGTCTGCTTTATCTGTGCAGGGGGAGACAACTATCGGTGAGCCACGATTGTTCCGTAAAACCCTGGACTAGCAGTAAGAATACAAAAAGCATCTACAAATACTATCATCGGCGAGTTCCTACCTTGCTGAACCAGCTGTTGATCCTGGTGCTGGTCTTGGTCTCAGACTTCTGGAGATCCACCATTAATGGATTGTGCTCCTCATGTCTGAAAAATAAACACATCTTTCAGTAACACACAGACTAGAATTTGTTTTATTTTCATGGTTATCAAAGCTCATCAGTTTACAGCAGGAGGAAAGCGGCAACACCTATAGCTCTGAGGTTGCAGTAGACCTGTGAGAACTGGCTGGTACGGATGACACAAGGATTGCCACAGTAGTGTGGCAGGGCTTGACAGTAAGGATTATCTGCATGTCTGGGACTGGTATTATCCACAGTTAGATAAGTGAAATAGCCAAGATTAACAAGCCCTTTACCTACAGGGCAAGTAGTTTAATGTCTGACAGGACACAGGGACAGGTGCCTTAGTAAGTTAATGTCTAACCCGGGACTGCATCTTATTGATACCAGATTCTCGGACAAGTTCTATTACTGTAAACACCTGCGATTCAACTAAATTAAACAGACAGGATACGTTACTCCATTTTTGGAATTTTATGGAAAACCTAAGTGGTTTTTGTTGTTGTTGTTTTAATTGGGGTTTAGAGTTGCTTTCAAGTGAGTGAGTGAATATACAGTTTAACGTCGCTGCGGGAATCTTTCACCCATTTGCGACGATGCTTTCAAGATTCTTTCACTTATATCATAACTTGTCAGTTTAGGGCAGGAGGAAACCCGCAACATATGTAGCACTGAATGTTGAAGTAAACATGCGAGCACTGGCTGGTACTGACAGACCAAGGATGATATCTGCATTGCCACTGTACAGACGCACTATCCTATCAATAACATGTCAGAAAGTTCAAATCCAGTCCCGGGGGGAAGTTACCTAAGTCCAAACGTTCTACCACTGCACTACCACCCACACAGAGAAGCTAAGATAAAACCCAAACAAACTTCATCAGACGTACAGTTCTAGATCGGCCTCCCTGTCGTCATCCCCAGACAACTCTGGGTCGGACTCCATCTCGATGTCCGACAGCTCTTCCTTGTCCATATAGTCTGGCTGGTCCCGGTCGTAGGACGCCATCGCACGTCGGGACGGCTGAGGTAGCGGGTCGTCCTCCAGCATGGGCTGGCTGTCGTGGAAGGACTGGTCGCCCAGGTCAATCGCTTCCAGGTGCTGAAAACAGTAGAGGTTTGTACATCCTTTAACAGTATAGTTGACGCGCATGGGCGAAATGTTCCTGCTATGGCCTACTAACTTGGAGAACATTGGGCATTTTAACTATCAATTCATTGTAATTACTATTATGAAAAGCTATTGTCTCTCATTCCAATTTTTAAATTTTAATTTAAAAAATATATAACAACGGTGGCAATGCTGGAGATAGCATGAGCAAGGACAATTTTGGTATTATTCCGAAAAAGCATCACTTATTCTAACTTTTATTACCTCTGAAAGTAAAATGCATAAGAAAGAGTTACTTCCCTTAAATCGGAATTGTGGCAAGAATGACAAAAACTTTGGCCTCAGAAAACTGTCCTAATCGCCAATATACTACAGGCAAGGCAAAAGACAATTGTAATTTGAGAGGAAAACAAGTCTGGGATGCAGTACAACTAGCCACGAATAAATCGACCTTGGGACAAACATATCAGCAGATCTCCACAGAACATAGCAATGCCTGATAACAGAATAAAAAACAACCAAAAATCACTGACCTTCTTGTTCTTAATCTTCTTGAGATTGAATATGTCGACGTCGTCAGCGATGTCTGGCATGTCGCCAGGGAGATCCATCTTCATGTCCATCCGATGTCGCAGCTTCGTCTTCTCTCTGCGCGTCTTCTTCAACTTCCTGTCAACAAAGAGCACATAAAATCCCTGACTTATTACCAATATATACTCTCCCAAAAAAGAAACGCATAGGTGTAATCGTTTTTTAAATTATCACTATTTTGACGGAGTAGGTTGAAATGGTGTTTAGTTTGTCAAAAACCAGCTATGCGTTTCTTTTTTTTGGAGAGTATATGTGTACTTGTCCATACAGACGAGAGAATAGCTTAAGCCAAGTACCAATATGTTCCGCGAAATACATATTTTTCAAACTGTAAACAAAAAATTAAATAAAAGAAGTTGCTGCCTCACAAAAATGGCCAATTTAATGTGGAGACACAATAAAGGCAGTAAATCTACCAGACTTCAGAAGAAGAGTTTGTTCACCTCTTGAGAGCTTTCCTCTCCGTATCCTCCATAGTCTGTAACTGCTTCTCCACCTCTTCCTCCTCATCTTTCTCTTCATCATCAGCTGTCTTCTCCACGGGTTCTGTTTCTCCACTGCTGAGATAATATGCAAACATATCCAAAATGTAGTCGCATGACCGAACTGAGTTTAGAGATGGTTTTAAGATTATTTCATTCATATCATGGTTAGAAGTTTACCACGGAAGGAAACCTGCAACACTGTAGCATAAAGTATTAGCAGTAAACTTTTATGTATTGACTTCTACTGATGAACCAAGGAAAATATCTGCACTGTTGTTATAGTTTGGCATGAAATGCATTGACGACACCCCTATTTCATAGATTATCTCGGTAAATACTTCATGCAATGAAAAACAAAACAAAACGCCATTTTCTTATTTCATTTGACAACCAAAATAAAAATAATAAAAATATTGCACCAGTAATAAAAAATCTGTTTATATAATAATCACCAAATATTTTGACTAGTCTAAGTATTAGTTTATGCAGAGGGGCGACGTTCGAAAGAATAAGAATAAACGATTCCTAAAGACAATGACGCACCTCTTGTCTGTTTCCTTTGTGTCTGCTGCCTTGGGCCCCGTGTCCAGCTCTTCATTCAATTTCTTTCGCCATGTGATCAGACTCCTGCAGAAAAGTAGACACCATGTCAATGTCAAGTGCTGCTTTCTCAAGTCATGTACTTAAATGTGTAACATTTCTAAGGAAACAACTAATGAGGAATGTAATTATTATTGTTATTTATGTTTAACCGGGAGATGTGTTTAGATAGCTATGAAGTTGGTCATTCATGAATCCAGGAAGACATTACAAATACATATTATTTTTAAAAAACCCAGTAAACTGTATGGTGATGGAAAACAAATCTAGACTTACTTGATATCTTTCTTTCCCAAGACTTTGATATCCTTGAGACATTCCATTAGTTCTGGTGTAGTTCGCTTGTGATCAGCAATACGTTTGTCATCCAATGTCACCTAGGCACAACACAATGTCACATTCAAATTACAGAAGATTACCAATATTGTTGCATATTCAAGTTGGAGTATTTTAGTAAACAAATGATTGGGATTTTATCAATTTTCGAAATGTACTGCCATTCATAGCTGCACATTGTCTACAAGAATCCATTCACTCGATCACATGGTAAATACAGTATTTACATATTGTTTTGGGGGG
Organism: Lepetodrilus fucensis; assembly: GCA_032361325.1. NCBI lineage: Eukaryota > Metazoa > Mollusca > Gastropoda > Lepetellida > Lepetodrilidae > Lepetodrilus > Lepetodrilus fucensis. The sequence goes on from JAUTBV010107621.1 coordinate 7,810, forward strand.
AATTGGGAGTTAACACTGATTTCAAGATTTGTTAACCTATATCATGGCTTGTTAGTTTAGCGCAGGAGGAAAACCAGCAACATCCGTAGTGCTGAATGTTGCAGTAAACCTGCGAGCGCCAGCTGGTACTGATGGTGAGAGTGAATATGGAGTCTTAACGTTGCTGCGGGAATCTTTCACCCATATGCGACGATGGTACCAGCGCACCAAGGATGATAACTGCATTGCCACAGTACAGGCAGTGCATCCTATTTACGGAGTTAGTTGTTGTCAATCACTGACCTCATTGGCACCAGCCAGCAGCTCCAGATAGTTCTCCGAGGAGAAGAACTCTGACGCTGGGAGCGTGTGGAACAGAGTGTAGTCACCTTCAGCGTAACCGTCTCGGTGTCTGAAACACAAAAACAATATTCACAATGGTAACCTCCAAATATGTTTACAATTACGATAAATGACAACATCAGGCATGATAACAGACATTTCAGTTTCAGAGGAAAACAAGATTGGGGTCTGGGGGCCAAACCACATCCAGTGTAAATAAATCGATCCATGGACAAATAAATCGGCAGATTTCTGTGGATTTGCAGAAAATGTCCACCCCTTTAACATGTTGCTAGAGGACTTGACTGACATATTTTGAATTGTGATATTTACCTCTATTATGATTTTACGATAGTACAGTTTCTCAATTCTGATTGGAACATATGGTAAGAATGAACATGCCATGATTTCAATTAAAAAATTAATTATTTTTGCAAACATTGATGCCAAGGTCATCGGGTTGGGTTCAAACTTTCAACCTTCGGCTCAGTCTGAAAGTCGATAAATTACTACCCAACCCCTTTTCCGTAATAAATGATGGCAACAGACCTCTTCTTCTTCTCGGGGTGAAGCAGGTCCAACAGCTGCCGTGACTCAGGCTCCACATCTTTGAACACGTGCTTAGGATTGAGAAACTTAGGGTCGATCTTGTCGGGCGCTAGGAAGCCCTGACACACCACAAATATCTCGGCTGACTCGCTACGCGATGCCTGGGGCTTGGTGGCATGGACGTGCTCGAACAGCTGCTGTAACACCCACAGCAGCGAGAAGTAGTCCTTGGAGCGGAACACCTTTGTGATGAACCAGCCTCCCTTTTTCAGGAAGTCGGTGGCAAGTCTGGCTGCATGAAGGGTCAGCTCAGCTGGAGGAGAAATGGAGCAATTCAGACCCCCGTTTCACAGAACGATCATAGCGCTATGGAGTCGTCATAACACCATGTTAAATGTATATTTACAATGTATTCGTCGCAAAGGGAATATCTCACCCACACGCGACCCATGTTAATATGTATGTATACATGTAGCACCTTGAACATTGTTAAAATGATGTCTTAGGTAACATTATTAATACGTTTATTATTATTGTTATGTTACGTATAGGAGTTACGGCTCTCGTAGTGCTACAATTATTCCGTGGAACTGAAGTTTAAGATCAACTGTATTGATATACAACTTGACCACTGTTGACGCGGACGTAACAAAGTTTGACCTGAGAACGTTTCAATGCCAGATAAACATGATAAACAGTACTTTTACTAGTGGTGTGCGCCAGATTTTAATTTAACCCTAGTTTCTATTGATATTTTACCTTGCTGGAAGGCATCATGCACCCAGTTCTTTCCTACGTTTGGTGCACCATCATTCAAGAATATGTCTGCCTTCCATGTCTTCAACTCCTGCCGAATTCTCTAAACGCAGAAGAAAGTCATAGATTATTTATTTATGTAAAGTAAGAGACAAATACTTTAAAATCATCATATACAAAATGTCCTAGGCCAAGGTTGCTCCAACAGAATTTTGTTACACATCACAGACAAACATGTGTTGATGAAGTCTGAGACAGTCTTTGTGGTCTCAACAAAATACACGTGTTGACAAAATACTGAGAGTCTTTGTGGTCTCAACACGGTAAGCACTGTAAACATATCTCAGGGCTCTAGACTAACATTCTAAGTTACTTGCCCGCAGAGCAAGTCAGGGCAAGTAGCAAAGGCACCAAAGGTGCTAAATGTTAAAAAGTAGGTTGCCCGCAGTGCAATTTAACTTGCCCCTGTACGTTGGGCATATGTTAGTCCAGAGCCTTTAGCCATGCCGGCAAAATTTTGCATTTGGTGACCAATAAGTGTTTCTGGCTATGCAAATGGCAATTATAACTTTGAAGCCTGAGTTGGCATAAAAAAATATTTAAAATAATAAAATAAATTCTGTTTTTGGTTGAAACCATTCACATTTATTTTAAAGACATTCATGTGTCGTAGGCGTAGACACCCACCTGTCTGATCCTTTTCACCTGGTGTTCATAACGTAGGTCATCGTCCTCCTCTAGCGCACTGCTTCCTCCATGACCCGGCGCATCCATGGCAACTACGTGTACGCTGGAGGGAATCAGCTGAGGAAAACACCGCGATATAGGGTTAGATTATTGAAAACTGCACTCTTCTACATGTACTATGTATTTATGTTTTTTTTTAAGAATAATTACGAGGACATAGTAAAAAGGTTGAGGGTTTAACATCAATGGTTATCAAGTTGTAAAACCATCATATCATGGAAAGATGCTTATATGTTTCATGACGCAATTGGAAATACAGTAGACCTCGCATATAACACACTCATTGGGACCAGCAATTTTTTTCCATTATATATATATGCGAAGTCCGTTATATGCATATGCAGTGTTCGAAATAGAGCCCGTCCTCACGCCCGCAACAGGTTATTTTCAGAGAGGACTGGTAATGTTTTATTCTTGCACACCTGCATGTCGTGTTACTTTTTGTTTGTTTTTCAAGATGTATATCATCAATCACTGGCCATAATTAGCGTTAGACAGGACCAGGACTTCAGATTCAGTCCATTATAGGCGAGTGTCTGGTTTATCCGAGGCTAGTATATGCGAGGTCTACTGTACTTCCAATGGTTGGCATTACATATGATAGCACACCATGATTGTAAATTGTGCACAGCATGGTAAATTCTTCCTGTATGCCAAAATGATATTAGCACTTCAGGTTCTATTTCAACAAAGATATATTAGGCTACTCATATCTAAGGTACCGGTATTACAAATGGTACATATAATAAAAATGAGTGATAACCATGGAAACGGCTGCCGATCAGGGCGTTACCTGGACAACGGGAGTCCACATAAAGTGGTCTGCTGAGAAGCCATGTAACAACAGGATGCTGGTGCTGCCCTCTCTCTGCTGACCTTTCTCACCATAACAGTAGAAGAACTTGTCGTCAGGGGAGACAAATCTGACTTTCATTCCACTCCATAGCACAGCTGCTCTGTAAAGTAAATTTTAATAGATTAATTACTAATAATAAGCATCTATGGCCCACATATCATGTTCTAATCACAGGAGTTTCCTGGCTTCAGTATACAAATATTCATGGAACTTGACAACATTGGTAGCTTCACACAGTACAACATGCAATTTGTATGAAATATGTTAATTTAGTTAAATATTAAAATGGTTAGGGTCAAAATTGGTCAGATTTAATAATTATTGTTAATATTGTTAGAAATTACAAGCACCAGTATTCTTTTGATTAACTATTATTTGAACAACACATTGCTAACACTAACAGTGAAGAATGAAAACCCTTTGTGAACTTATACATGTGCATCATACATACTAGCATATTTCGAAACACATCATCCGATTAGAAATAGTAACACATGGTGTCAATATAATACATATTCTTCTCACCTTACATTAGGATCCACAATATATAATCAAAATTAATTTTGTATGTTGCAACCAATATTTTTCAAACTAAAATGAACATGACCTTTGAACTTACTTGAAATATAATTGAAGGATAACCTCAGGAAACAGAACATAAACTCCAAGAGACATGAGACTGACAGTTGCTATGGTAACTGTCATGGCAACATCAGTGAAGGTGTCAATGCCAAGCATCTGTATAAGCTCCATCTCCATGATTCTTGAAATCATTCTTGATTGGTAGGACTGATACTAGTCGATATCAGAATGTCCTGAAATGAGAACAACAAACATACGTTATATACAGAGCATACAATGGTGTGGTTACTGCGCAATATAAATGCATACATTATTATTATTTTGTTTGTTATTATTATTATTATTACTGTATTATTATTATTATTATTATTATTATTATTATTAACATCATCATCATAATGGTATGATATTAGCATGATCTGGTATCACTCATGATAAAATTACTTATTACTATTATTATTATTAATTATTATTATTAACTATTATTATTATTATTATCATCACGGTATGATATGAGCATGATCTGGTATCATCACGTCATGATGAAATTACTTGTTCTCATTATATTTTGGACAATGATAAAACAAAAAATGTCATACTATATCTGATGATAATGATTTAAAGGACGTGACAATGAGTCAATGGGCAATGATTGCAACATCCATTCTGGATAGCAGTCATCATGGTCATTACAGTATATGCTTAAGTCAGAGTATTCACTACATGAGTCACAGCCAAGGACATCTACTGGCTTAACTCTTTAGGTAATCTTAACTCCAGCCTTAGTCATATAATACAATTGGGTGAGGTTGAACTTAAGGTTACAAGAAGGGACCCTGGTCATACACTAAGAATAGCAACATGCGTATAATATCAGCAGAGTATACATAATTATACATGTGTATATTACATAGCTGATGTGACGTACAAGTACGACAGTCCCATTATTACAAAACATGTCAATATAATGAGAGAACATGGAGAGCAATACTAATAATAATACAAATAATAATAATAATAACAATAACAATAACAATAACAATAACAATAACAATAACAATAAAATAATAATAATAATGCATTATAGAGCTTTTAAAAATATAATTTTAAATTTTTCTTGCAGCTGGTTTGCACACAAACTTTGATTTGCACCACATAGGTACAGTGTAAATACTTAATAACTGGACACATTTCATTAGTCTGTATCACACCTTGTTCTCACTCAAATAATCCAATTCAAAATATCACCCTATATCAATTAAGCAAGTCTAGATTACTGGAGAACAAGGATAAAGAATGTCAATGGCTTCTTTCATATACATATAATATCAATCAACATAATTTATATTTATACTATTTACTTTCATCCTCTGACTCTGAGACTATTGTTGGTCTAACATTTCATTACAATATCCATAGTATGTTAAGGGTATTGAAAATGAATTGCATTACAGTTATCATCAATTGCTACATATTAACGAAAAAGAAGGTAAACATGGTAAAATAATGTCAGAGATATCTGAGTACGTATTTACAATACTCAGTACCACTATCAATAACAGCTCCTAGCAAAGTAGTATTTAAAATTTTAAATGATAATATTGTTCAAGTATTAGCAGTACTGAGTAGCTTAAAGATATAGCCTATTATGTACTATATAGGGGAAATGCTTGTGATAACTCAATATATTAGCCATCCATTGTATAGCCTACCAATAGCCTACTATATACTGTCATATATGCACATGGCTATACACCACAACACATTTGACAGGCAATATCATCATGATCACACTCCACATCTACTCTACCTGCCTGTCTGCCTCCCTGCTACTTGACTTCCGTACAGGTAAACTGATTCTGACAGCTGAAGTAACGCGACCCCCACCCAATCGTACGTCCGTCAGGAGAGGGTTCAAAGTCCACCAAACATCACCCCACCGTTTATAAAGCCAGTTACATAACGAAATCAGCGAGTGAGGGCTCGTCCATTGATAAACAGGGACCATGCGGTAGCCATAAATAAGTCGGGGCGGTTAAAACAAGAGCTAGACTAACGGATTAGTGAGTCTGTTACTCATTTGTAGTCATAAACAACAGTGAACCAGAGATTAACGGACGCAGTTTTAGAACCATTTTCATACCAGCTGATCACTGATCTGTGGTTTAGGAAATATAACTTTATGAATACAAACCGAAATGAGTAGATTGAAGAAGACATACCTTCCTGATATTCTATGTTAACACGCTGGCCGACCGCAACTGACCTGTCCGCCTTATAACTGTATAAACCTCTAGATCTAACATCACCCGATGGTCAGTATACAACAAATGACCGTTGGATTATCTCCCTTAGCTGTCAGAAAATAGGGAGCGTCTCAATGACAAAAGTATATGTTTTATGGGTTGGTAACTTGGTACACAAGCAATTCTGTGTGTATTATGTTGTAAGTTTAACTATTAAGAATGTTTAGTAACACAATCGTTGATGCCTACCTAGTCTGATCACCCACCCCCTCTCCTCCCCAAAGAATATTAATATTTCACATATTTTGCTAGCTGTTTTTAGAAAAATAGATACACCCAAAACTTGCGTCATAAACATAAAGCGCAATGTAAACGGGGACAAAATGGAATTGGCTAATCAAAGTAATGTTAATAAGTAATTGTAATAATATTTGGGGCAAAAATGCACAGATAAAACATTTACCGATAGAACCGACGGACATGTGCCCGGTTTGCTTTCCATTGTTGACCTAATTTCCCGCGATTCCATTGGCTGTTGGACGACCTGGTGACTTGGCATGAATCTACGCACTTTCAATTCAAGCGAAATAAGGCATATCGCAAGCAGCTTTATGTTTTTGATTCATGTGTGATCATAAATAAGATATCACGTTCTATTTATTGTACAGCATTATGTACTCCGCGAAATTGTGTTCAGATATAAACTGTACTTCAATGCATGTACTTCTACCATATAATTTAACAATTTTGATAGAGTTATATATACTATAATAGTCATCATGATAGTTATCAAAAGAGTATGAAGTTTTCCAGTTTCTGTTAAATAGGTTTATCACCCAATACTGTGTTTTCGCAGTAGATATCGCTTTCAAATAGCAAGCGATATCTACAGCAGTAGATATCG
>JAUTBV010107632.1:0-14768 GCA_032361325.1 Lepetodrilus fucensis
AGTACACAATCCAACATGGCTGCCACTGGCAATTTACTCTGTGCTGTGCTGGCTCGCTCCATTCTAAAGAACAGAACTTGTACTGGACATGTAACAGAACATTAGAAAGGAGCACTACCCTGGCCCCCAGGATAGATCATCAAACTTCAAAGTCAACATCAATCAATTTTCACAGAAGTTACCTTTTTTTTAATGTAAACTTGATATGACTCGTCTGTACTGTAGAAGTGTAGTTATCATCCTTGGTTTCATCAGCACCAGCCGGTGTTTGCAGGTTTAGTGCAACAGCTAGACTAGACACCTACATATGTGCAGGTTTCATCCTGGTGTAGACAGACAAACTGTGATATGATTATGAGTGAAATAATCTTGTAAACAGCTCTTGTATCCAAATAGAAACTAATTAACATCAAGAAGTTTAATCTTGACCTTTCTTTTTTATTATTGCAGGGAGCTTTGTTGTTGTGAATGCTGAGAGTATGGATGACATCGTTTCTCAACATCATAGAAAGGAAGAAATATCAGACATACGATTCTCACCAGGTAAGTTAAACAAATCATGATAATAAATTGGTATTTAACCTTTTCCCTGCTGGATTAAGCACAGGCAATGCTCTTTAGGCATCTCTCCCATTGGAAATAATATTTGAATAGTTTATTAGTTCTGGTAATATAGTCGTCACCTATAGGTGAAATATTCCCGCTGTGACGTAAAACAATAATTCATTCATTCATTCATTCATTCTGGTAATATAACTTTAACATTGTAAAAAGGGTGCATGTCTTGCTAATAGTGTCCCTGCTGTTACAGGTATTGTTTTCAAGGGATCGAATTAACACTGGGCAGTTGGCCAATGCCATTTCTCCCAATGTTAAAAGATATCCTAAGGACTAGTAGAAATTCATAACATTTGTTATTTGTATCACTATTCAGGCTAATAAGTTTTAATGTAAGTTTCTATCGCTGATTTTCATTTCCAAACGGCCATGACAGCTATTCGCGTCAATGTCGACATGTCGTCACATTTCAGGTGCCGGGAAGTATCTGGCAGTGGCATCCCACGACAACTTCGTGGACATCTACAACGTACTAAGCACCAAGAGAGTGGGCACCTGCAAGGGAGCATCCAGCTACATCACGCATGTCGACTGGGACAAAAACGGTGAGTGCTACCCAATATAGGGCTGTATTTGTTTTGGACACGAATATCGAGCTGGGTGCGTTAAATTCTAATCAAATACCAGGGTATCGTTACTCATATCCACTATGAGACCATAGCGCTCTCATAAGTCCACAATCCCCATGTATTAGAGATGATCGCTACAAGAGTCCTTATGTTGTCGTAGTAGATATGAGCTCGAGAAACAATACCCAGGAACATGACAGTTTGGCAAAGATTTGGTCAGGCATTTATTATTATTATTTTTTTCTTTTTCTGTGGCACAGGCAAGGTACTAATGGTAAACTCTGGAGCCAGGGAGCAGTTGTTTTTTGAGGCGCCGCGCGGAAAGAGGATCACGCTGAAGAGTCAGGAGATTGAGAATTTCGACTGGAACAGCTGGACCAGCGTGCTGGGACACACGTGCGAGGGAGTGTGGCCGCCCAAATGTGACGTCACCGACGTGAACGCTTCGTGTCTGACACGCTCCGGTCATCTGCTGGCGACTGCCGACGACTTTGGATTTGTCAAACTCTTCAATTACCCTGCAAAGGTAATGTGTCCATGGAGGAACTTGTTAGGGAATTATTATGGCGGTAACTGTTTTTTTCGATACTTTCATGCCAGCCGGTGCTCACAGCTTTAATGCAACATTCAGCGCTATGGATGTTTTTGGGTTTCTTCCTCCCATAAACTGACAAGCTGTGATATAAGTAAAAGAATCTTGAAAGATATATCTACATAAGTTTGATACTTTTATCATTTACTGGTAGATGAAAGATGGCTCCTTTGACTGAGTTCTCTTTTCCCTGCTGAATAAAATCAAAGTGTTCTATATCTGTATTTGATCAGGCAACTTAAGTTGCCTTCAGCAGGGAGAGGGTTAATATTCACGACATATTTTTGTTATGCAACACAGCAATTATGTCTTTGCTATGTTTTCTGCGAGCAAATTTGATACTTCTTTACTAAATGCTTCAATACCTTTCCTTCATACACACTTTTCCTGCTCGCAAAGTGCCGTCACCTATGGGTGAAATATTCCTGCTGCGATGTAAAACATTCATCCATTCATTCAAGCACGGTTTTATTTCGTTTGCAGGGCAAGTACGCTAAGTTCAAGAAGTACCCAGGTCACAGCGCTCACGTGACAAATGTGCGGTGGTCCGTCGACGACTCGCGGCTGATCTCCATCGGGGGCGCGGACACGGCTGTCATGGTGTGGAGGAGGGTGGGGCTGTCGGACACTCGGACGTCCACCGCCGGCGACAGTGACGACTCCGACACTGACGATGAGGAGGAAGGTGCGTCAGTTTGATTTAACCCTCTCCCTGCTGAATTAGGCATAGGCACTGCTATTTGAGGCATCTCTGGTTGCCTACAGCATGGAGAGTGTTAAATAAATAAATGGGGTCGGGTGGTAGAACATTGGACTTTGGAATCAAAGGTTCAGGGTTCAAATCCTGTCCCGGGTGCTAGGCATCAAACGGTCGCGAAAGTTACCTTTCTAATGCGATATTGATATGAAGTACTGTCTGTAGAGTGGCAATACAGTTATCATCTTTGGTCCCACAGTACCAGCCTGTGATCACAGGTTTACTGTAACATTACACACTATGGATGTTGCAGGTTTTCTCCTGCCCTAAAATTGACAAGTCATGATATTAGTGAAAGAATCTTGAAAGTGGCACTAAACCACAATTAGAAATTTTTAAAAATCAATAAATACTGTGGTCAATGGATCAATGTGCACTTTTTTCACCTTTTCAACTCCCTAGGAATTATACAACCCAAACGGCGGATTTGTAGGTGCTAGAAGGTTATCGTTCACAATTCCATAATGGTCATCCAATTCTGTTGATTCCTATGTTTGATGCAGGATATGACAGTGATGTCGAGCGAGAGAAGAAAATAGACTACAGCTCAAAGATCTATGTGAACCCTATTCGCGAGAAGGAAGGAATTAAACCTCATCTTCAAGAATTAAAGCACCAGGCAAAGTCAGTAAAATTAAAACAGTTCACATGTTTCGCTTTACTATAATATAATAATTAATTAGTGAAAGAATCTAGAAAGTGAATGTTGTTAAATGTTTTTTATTTTTTAAATTTTTTTTGTATCCTTTTAATATCTTAATGAAAGATTATGCTTGCTAACATTCCTAGAAACTGCTCAAAACAATTATCATTTTTCTAACTGCCTGATATCTCAATGTCATGACATCAAAGTTTCAAAACAATCTATTAGCATAAGTGAAAGATTTCTGCTGAGATGTAATACAATAACTCGCACTAATCAATTCTGTGTACTTATAATTTCAAGCTTACATTTACACTCTTATTTAAAAATTTTAACACAAATAAATGAATTGTTATATATTGTCTGACGTGACTGGAAGAGTAGTGTCCCTGTATGAAGGACTGTATTTTCCAGGCCAGCTGTTAGCCGCGGTGTTCCTGAGCCTCCCAAAGTGAAGAGAGCCGAACCACCTCCGGCGTCCGGTGGGAAGAGGCGGAAAATGACCCAGGTCACGGTGAGTAGAGAATTATCAGAACAGAACAGAATTTATTCTCATAAATCATGTAGCATGATACTGCATATGGGTGAAGGATTCCTGCTGTGACGTAAAACAATTTCACTTGAACTCCTCTAATTAACCTTCACCCTACATAATAATAATATAATAATAGGCCACTTATAATGCGCCAAATCCACCACCTAAGGCATGCTCTAAGGTCCACATTATTATCCCTGATCAAGATCAGTGTACACTCAGTGTTCCTTCTAAACCCGCTGCCGTTTCCACCGCACATTTCCATCTCGCACATGGAGGACTATAAATTGACACAAGATGGCCGTGATTCATTATTTTTGACCACATTTTTCAGGATCTGCAGCTGGAGTACATCCATGGCTACCGAGGGTTCGATGCCAGGAGTAACCTGTACTACGTGAACGATGGGGCGGACATTGTGTTCCATGCAGCCGGGGCCGGCATTGTACAGAACCTGGCATCTGGTACGATTTGTAAAGTTATTATTATTTATTTTTTTATATATATTTAGTGCTACGATTTAGTGCTATTATTTAGGCCAGATTAACAATCCCTTCACCTATAGTGCAAGTAGTTTCATATCCAAAAGAACACACGGACAGATGCTTCTAAATGTTAATGCAGAGCCCTGAACCATATTTTCCCGACAGCGATGTCATTTCACTTCCTATACGTCTCTCTGCAGGTAATCAGTCGTTCTACGTCAAGCACACGGACGACATCATCTGTCTGACGGTGAACCAGCATCCCAAGCTGAAGCACATCGTGGCCACGGGACAGATCGGCAACAGTCCGTCCGTGCACGTCTGGGACGCCATCACCAAGGAGACGATGTCGATCGTCCGAGGCGTCCACTCCAAGGGCGTCTGTTCTGTGGACTTCTCCTGCTCCGGGAAGTACCTGTTGACTGTAGGACTGGAGGACGACCATCACGTGGCGGTCTGGAGGTGGCAGGATGGTAAGCCGGAGTAACCAGGACTTTGAGAACATGGATTTCTATTAAAGTTGTTGTTTGGGATTGCCATTGACTTTCGCTCATTGTTTTTGAGAATGTAATCAACATGATTTTTTTAAATAGTTATTGTTTTGAATTATTGTTATTGTTGATGATTATTGGTGATTATTTTATTCATTATGTTTCTATGCTTTATAGCGTACACACATTTCACATGAAAATCGATGTCAGTGTCTCTGTATTTCGGTTGAAGTGTCATGATTTTAGTTCAAATGTCACATAATCTCATCGAATTATTTTGGTTCCAGTGTCACAGAATTTGTATTCCAATCACATAATTCAGAAATTTCCAATGTCACAATTTTATTATTAGTTTGGCTCCAATGTTGCATAGCTTTGCTTCCAATGTGACATTATTTTGGCTCCAATGTCACAACTTTATAATTATGTTGGCTCCAATGCGACATTATTTTGGTTCCAATGTGACATTATGTTGACTCCAATGTGACATTGTTTTGGCTCCAATGTGACATTATTTTGGCTCCAACGTGACACCATTTTCTGTGCACAGGTTCCAAGGTGGCCAGTGCCGCAGGACACTCACAGAGAATCTTCCAGGCGGAATTCCGTCCAGACTCGGACACTCAGTTCGTGTCGGTGGGGGTCAAGCACGTCAAGTTCTGGTCGGTGGCCGGAGGGCAGCTGGTGTCCAAGAGAGGCATACTGACCGATGCCGGCACGGGCACCGATGTCAAAAAGATGCAGACCATGCTGTCTGTGGCATTCGGATCTGTACGTAGACCATCTCGGAAATCTGCAAAATTATATGCGTTAAAAGTTCAAGAATGAAATTGTATCCAGTGAAGGTTGTCAAAATTGTATGTGGTAAAAATGGACAAAATTGTTTCCAATGAAAGTTGACAAAATTGTATCCAGTAAAATGTTATGAAATGGTATACTATGAAAGTTTACAAATTCGTATATGGTAAAAGTTGCCAAAATTGATTCCAATGAAAGTTTATGAAATTGTATATGGTCAAATTTGATAAAATTGTATTCAGTAAAAGTTGACAAAATTGTATACAGTAAAAGTTAACAAAACTATATGGTAAAATTTGATAAAATTGTATAAAGTAAAAGTTGACAAAATTGTATACAGTAAAAGTTAACAAATCTATATGGTAAGAAGTTGAGAACTATTTCTATAGTCGTGGTGATTGCACCGGGTTTGTTTCCTCCTTCAGAACAATCTGACGTACACTGGTGCCATGAGCGGGGACGTCTACGTGTGGAAGGACAACACTCTGACCCGCCTCGTACAGAAGGCGCACAACGGACCGGTCTTCTGCATGTTCACCACACTGAGGGACGGCCTCATTGTCACTGGAGGGAAGGAGATACCGTACGTACAACCAACAAAATCCACAATCCTAGAAATGTAGGATAGAATTATTAAGTATTGCTCCTCTTGGAATTGGGCACACCAGGTAGCCTCTTCTCAAAATGTTTTTACCAACGTCTTAGCCTGAGAAGTTCTTAGGCTAAGAAGTTCGTAAGGACGTTTCCAGAACAGACCCATATGTGACTGGGGTGGGTGAGAGTGCAATGTTAGAACGTTGGACTTTTTGAAAGCTGTTAATAAAATAAAATTAATTGTTTAAAAAAAAATTACAATGTATCTAGATATATGTATTCATCATCGTTGTCATCTCTATGAAAAGGAAATTGCAAAAAGAATAAGTAAAAACATGTATGCTCGTGCCCCCATAAGATAATCCAAATCTTTTTATATTTTATGTACTCTTCTAGTTTATGTGTTCATGTTTCAGGTTATGTTCTCGTGTTTAAGGTAAAATTCTCATGTTTCAGGTTACTGTTTCATGTTTCAGGTTATGTTATCATGTTTTTTTGGTCATGTTTCAGGTCTAAAGATAACGGTCCAATCAAGCTGTGGGACCAGGACATGAAGCGATGCCGAGCATTCTCCACCGGACAGAGCGGATCTAAACCTCAAGTGGTCAAATCTGTGTGCAGAAATAAGGTGGGCCTCCTCTCGCCAAAAAACTACACCTTTCCACCGTGGCATTCTGTCGAAATATTCTTCCATATTTGTCTTTTCGATCTACAGTGTTCTGTCGAAATATTTACATCGCAAATGGGGTTCCCATATGATCACTCACTCACTCCAAAATACTACACCTTTCCAACATGGCATTCTGTTGAAATATTCTATATTTGTCTTTCTGATCCACAGCGTTCTGTCGAAATATGTTCGTCGCAAATTGGATTCCCCCATTATCACTCGCTCACTGTCGAAATATTCTGTATTTGTCTTTACAATTTTTAAACAAGATTCATTTTCTTCCTCGATAGGGCAAGATTTTAGTTGGCACGAAGGACAACGACGTGCTGGAGGTGGGCGAAAAGAATGGATCGATCCAGACCATTGTAGGAGGCCATGGCGAGGGGGAGGTGTGGGGCCTAGATACACATCCTCTCCTCCCTCAGTGTATCACCGCCAGCTATGATGGAACAGTCCGTCTCTGGGACATTCATGCGAAGGTTCGTCCATTTATTGCATATTATTATAATAATGATATGATCTATTTACATAATAGAAAGTTCCAGCTAGGCTGCAATCAGAATATGTCTTGTAGCAGAGTAGCGGTGTCTGGTGGGTGGTAATGATAGAACGTTCGGATGTCGGAGCCAAAGGTCCCGAGTTCAAATCCTGTACTGTGTGCCTGGCATCAATATTTGCGAAAGTTACCTTTCTGACGCGATATTGATTGGATGCGCCGTCTGTAGAGTGGCAATGCAGTTATCATCCTTGCTCTGTCAGTACCAGATGGTGCTCACAGGTTTACTGCAACATTCAGCGCTACGGACGTTGCAGGTTTCCTCCAACAAGTGATGTAAGTGAAAGAATCTATAAAACGACTCTAAACTAAAAATAAGTTGAGTGGTGCCAGACATATTCTGATTGCAATATTGACCTTTAAATGACATTGTCCTTCAGAAAAATTGAAAACTTATTTCAGACGCTGCTAGCTAAGCTGGAGGTAGGCGCCGCTAGATCTGCATCCTTCAGCAGAGATGGGGAACTGATAGTTGTTGGTCTCAAGAATGGCGAGTTCCTGATTCTCACAAAAGATCTCAAACTGTGGACCAAGAAGAGAGACCGAAAAGCGGCCATAAATGACGTCAGGTATGGAGCATCCAGTCCCGTCCTGGGAGTTGATAGATTCCGCTGTGACGTAAACCAATACCTGCCCTGAACTGACAAGCCATAAAAGAATCTTGAAAACAGTTCTAAACCCCAATTTTAGAAAACACATTTTTAGTGGTACATCCATCTCTCATACAGTGGTCGAAATTACTGCTGGCCCACTGGCACGGCCATTTCTTCCAATGCTAAAGGTATCAGGGCCAGTAGAAATGGGTTTTTTGTAAACATTTGTTATTTGTATCATTATTCAGGCCAGTAGGTTTCCAGCGGTAATTTCGAACACTGTCATATATCACTCGGTTGATATGGTGGTCAATCTGAATGTAGTCTCAGTAGGTTATGAATAGATTCAATCAGTGATAATGAGTGAAATGATCTTGAAAGTTGCTCTAAACCCCAATTCAGCCCAAAAAACCCAAATCAAACAGACCTGTAGCCCTAATGTCCATAATGTCTGTGTTTTAATGTTGCACCTTCGTGTCTTGTGTTCAGATTCAGCCCTGACAACAAGTACTTGGCGGTGGGTTGTGAAGAGAACTGTGTGGACTTCTACGACATCAGTCAGGGTCCTGCTCTCGTAAGGAAGGGCTACTGCAATGGAATCGCCAGCTTCGTCATTCAGATGGATTTCTCGGCTGATAGCAAATACATCAGGGTAAGTCTTCAGCGAGGTCACAGTGATGTGAAATCTTTCTTCGTCACGCATGGGTGAAAGATTCCCGCTGTGATGTAAAACAATAATTTACTCACTCATGTATTTACGACTCTCGTAGAGCTTTGGTTGTTCTGTGAAACGAGGTTGTCGAGAAGCTCTGCATGCGTTGTATTGAACCGATAGTCGGACATTAAACCAGTATTTCCTGCAGGTATCGACTGGCGCCTACGTGAACCAGATATTTGCTGTACCCGGAGGAAACATAGTGGAGGACCCCAAAATAACCTCCAAAATAACATGGGCATCATGGACCAGGTAAGGTTACTGTGTAATTCTACTATAGTTATCACCTATGAGTGAAATATTCCCGCCACGACGTAAAACATTAATTCAATCCAACTGCTACTGCTACTACTATGACTACTACTACTAGGGGCGGGATGTAGCGCAGTGGTAGAACTTTGAACTTCGGAGCCAAAGGTTCCAGGTTCAAATCCGGCCCGGCATCAATGTTCATGAAAGTTACCTTTCTGACGCGATGTTGATAGGATGCACTCACTGTAGAGTGGCAATGCAGTTATCATCCTTGGTCTTGTCAGTACCAGCCGGTGCTTGCAGGTTTACTGCAACTGCGCTACGGATGTTGCGGGTTACCTCCTGCCCTAAACTGACAAGTCGTGATATTAGTGAAAGATTCTAGAAAGTGATTTTAAACTAACTCTCATACACACACACACACACACACACACACACACACACACACACACACACACACACACATTTGGATAGTCCCCTCGGCTACAATTATTACTAGTATATGTATTAACATCTACAATTGGACGTGTTGCAGTACTCTAGGGGCAGAGGTGCTCGGAATCTGGCCTAAGGACTCGAGTAACTCTGACGTCAATTGCGCGCATCTCTCTCACCTGGGGACCGCTCTGGCCACCGGCGATGACTCGGGATACGTCAAGTTGTTCCAGTTCCCCTGTCCCGACAGAATGGTAGGCGAAGTTTTATTTTCATGTTTTCATTGGCTTTCGTTATTATTGATTAACCCTCTCCAGGCTGGAGGCGATCGAGATGCCTTAGGGAGCAGTCATTGTGGTTAATCCAGCCGAGAACTAATACAACTAATATTAACGAAATGTTAATCCAGTTAACTAACACATGCCCTCGACACAGTTCGGGTGTCACTGACATTATTAATAATACAGGTTACTTTTAACACTTACGGAAAGTTTGTAGGATGTGGAGGGACTAATAAGTACAAATATTTATATTATTATTTTCTTCAAAAACGTATCCTATTTTTAACATTTTCCATTCTTATTCTTCATTTTAGAATTTGGTAAGTTTAGTAGTTTTGCTTTATGATACCTCTTCCTTGAACATTCATAATATCTTTGTTAAATTAATTAGTTTTGGGGTGGAGCAGGTGGGGGTGGGTAAACAACTGGGTAAACAATGGATGGGATGAGTAAATAATGCTTACCACACACTAGCGATTTCCGTCACCGATTTTTCGTCGGCGAAGGAAAATCACAAGTCTGCAGTGGACGGCGACTGCAATTTTTAGTCTCGCTGACCGATCGCACAATATCTAGCATCTTTTGATATTTGGAGCACCGCACACCAGGCGATCGAAATCTGACGCAAATCGGCGACACAAATCGCTAGTGTGCGGCCAGCATTAGGGGTGGGGCTGGTAAACATGGGGTGTGGGCAGGAAAGCACATGGATTGGAGTGATTAACAATAGGTGGGGGATGTTAAATAAGTTGCTTTGGCCGTCTTCTTATACAATATTGCTATGAAGTAATTGTTGTTATTTGCTATGAAGTAATTGTTGTTATTGCAAGCATAGATGTGTAGTGCATCACGTCACTGCACTGCGTACATCAGGCCAAGTGCCTATGGCTTCCTTGTTCTCACGACTTCCTACACAATTCAAATATGTGCAAATGTTTCCTCAATGTTTTGCTTCCACAACACAATGTTATCTCAGGTTTTCCTTCTTGCCATACACAGATCACTGCACTATTCCTGAACATACAATGTGAATGATAAAGAGCCAAATATTATTTTTTTACTTTAGTCAGTGTTCGAAATAGAGCCTGTCAGCATGCCCGCGGTTATTTTCAGTGAGGACTGGTGAAGTTTTAGCCTTGCACGTGCATATTTTGTGTTGGTTTTTTTACTTACCAGTCCTCATGTCTGGCAGTCAAATTGATGAAGTTTTATACACTGCTTTAGTTTACATGTTCAAATTCAACTGTATGCATAGTGCATTCATTTGTTTTGTTTATACATAACAGGGTATCATTTCTCTAACTCTCATATCTAGTATGAGATCATAAGGACTCTAGTAGCGATCTCTAATACATGGGGATCGTGCACTTAACGATAGTGCTATGTTCTCATAGTGAATACGAGAGCTTTGAGAAATGATACCCTGGACAAATACACATGTCTACACCTATATACTGCGTAATTGTCTCACTATGCTTGGCGTTGCATATCCATCATCGCGTATAAGTGAAATATTCCTGCTGCGATGTAAAGCACTAATTCAATCAAAATTTGCATGTCAATCTTTATTGCTATTTATAAGAATATATAGCATAAGAAGGTATAGCATGAGGTCTTATACAGCATGAAGTTTCAGTAGTTTATGAGAAAAAGCATGTTGACATTCACTTTTGAGATAAGAAAGGATTATTGTACAGAATTACAAGTAAATTCTATCAGTATTACCTGTTTGCATAATCACCAGAGTAGTGTCTTGTTTGCCTTGAATGCTGCATATTGTGGTTTAGATTCCGTATTCCAGATTCGTCACATATCATATGGGTGAAATATTCACGCTGTGATGTAAGACAATAATTTTACTTTATTCCAGAAACACACATTAACTGGAATCAACACATAGCCCTGAGATTACGGAGATTTCATGCTTAACTCAAATTTTACATACAAATCTCCATGTAAAGTTTGAGCTCGTGTGAAATTGTAATTCGTAATCTCTGGGCCTGTTAATGACTGTGTGTCGCCGCCATCCAGTCCGTCTCCAATATGTGAGAGAATGTCTGTGCAGTGCAGCAGATAGTTTGACAATATATTTTCTCACTTCAGGCTCCTCATAAGAAGTTTGAAGGCCATTCCGCCCATGTAACGAACCTGCGCTTTACCAGTGACGACAAGCATCTGATAAGTACAGGGGGAGACGACTGTTGGTAAGTGATTGGAAACTGATTATGACAACATGCCTGTTAGTACTATGTGGTTATCCTCTAGTAATATTGAACTGTAATGTGTTTTTTCTTTCTTTTTTTGTGTGTTTATTTTAAGTTTAATTTTAATGGGGGGTTTTCAGTTGTATTTATTTATATTTTTTAATATATAATTTTGTTTTAAATTTTTTTTTTTCTTTTTTTTTTCATTTACTTTTATTTTTGGGGGTATTTTTGTTGTTGTTTTTGTTTGTTTTTGTTTGTTTTTGTTTGTTTTTGTTCATGTTCACCAAGTGGTCCTTGTACTGTATGTCCCACCATAAGCACATCATAGAAAAATAGTTTTCATTCAGCAAACCCCATATCAATCGCTACAATATTATTCTTGGGCAAGATTACTTGAAAATACATGAAACACTTATGCTATTATTTCTTCTTTTTTTTTCCCCAGTGTGTTTGTTTGGAAGTGCCTATAGACCATTCATCCATCCAACCATCCATCCACTGATCCGTCCCGTTGTTGGTCGCGGAGATCCACTGCCAGCTGAACTCTGTGCCATAGTCGACACTCCCTGGACAAGACAGTCATTTACAGCAAAGAAGCATTAAAGGCATACTATCAGAGTTGATAGACCTGGATAATGGACAAATGAATTTCGATCTGAGACTAATTACGCTCGATTTATCCACCCAAAAGTTGTTCCCCAGCACGCGATAGTTATTTTAAAAAATAAATCATATTTTATATCAATATAGGGAACGTTCTGCTAATTATCTTGTCTTTGCTGAATCAACTTATCTATGAAGGAATTCTAAGAAAATCTGGTCATTTCACTTTGAATTCTTAGAAAATGTAGTTGTACCACTTGGAGTTATGTCCCTTTGCATTCATATGAATAACAGCAAAAAATAACACGATCACATTCCGGTTGACGACAGCTGGTTAATACATTCGCTTCAAAGTATTGGTGTTGCAATGCAATTTTGTCTATCACACAGCGGTGGAAAGGTTTTTGGAAGTACAAACATGATTTTATGTATGTCAAGTGAATGTACTTTGCAGTCCAAAACAACCATAAATATCTCTGATATTATGCCTTTAATCTCTGGACACTGCTTATGGAGAAATTCTAATTTTTTATATGTTCCGCGGATTTGATGAAATTTATTTGCAGGGAGAAGGTTAAAGGCATACAGTTATTGAAATAAAATTTAGATTTTTTTTTTTTTCAAAATCAACAATTTAATTAAAACTAGAATTAAAATTAAAACAGATTATTGAATGATCTAACAAATGTTTACCTGAAACTACTTATTTGTTGCTTTAAACTATGCAAATACTAACAATTTTTGTCAGATAGAAAACCTGCAGGGGTATAGACACATGTTTAACTTAAAGAATGAAAGTTTTGTAACTGGTTTTGACCAACTCCCTAATGAGTCCAGGATTTTACAAGATATTTGATCTCCTCACATCTCAGGCAGCATAACTTGATCGTTGAAACTTATTGGAATATGTGTGCATGTTGCTTGCATTGAAACACATGTGAATGTTACTTATATTTGAACATAATGTTACCTACATTTCAACATACATGAATTTTACCTACATTTGAACGTACATGAACATTACCTACATTTGAACATATGTGAACGTTACCTACATTTGAACATATGTGAATGTTACCTACATTTGAACATGCATGAACATTACCTACATTTGAACATGCATATGCATGAATGTTACTTACATTGGAACAATGCCAGTTATCTTGCTGTGCCTTACTTTGATGGATATTTGAAGATTTGTCAGTTTGTTGAAAACAATCTGAGAAGTTGTAAAATAATGTTTTGGTTGTTTTTCCTTCTAAGAAAAATATGTCTCATGTATTCATAATAATATTGTCCCGTCCAACATTGAATGTGCTCATTACTGATGTTGTCCCAAGATATACAGTAGAGAAAATGTAAATGCATTAGATAGAGAGATGGTGAATTACTTTAGTACAGTCAGACCCTGTTATACCGGATATTTCCGTTTTTATTAACATGTGACTGGTAAACCAAGCAACTGGATCATCGGATCAATCATTCATCAAGTTAAAGTATATAGTAGGAAATTTATTGGTTAAAGATTTACCAATAAGCAGAGAAACTGTTACGATGAAGACCGTTATAATGAGGTCTGACTGTAGATTTATTTATTGTCTAGAAAGCTTTGAGATGGCCTCCGGTGCCACTCTCGAGAGCTTCTAAAGGTGTGTAGGCTATTATTAGAAAACTGTACTTGCCACTCTCGGTGTAATCTGTTCAGCGATCCTACCAATATTTATTTGTAAGGCTTGTAGAATGGTGGTTTGTTAAGTTAACTCCCTTGGTTGAAGGCAATAATGATGGTATATGTCAAGGTCAGCTTGCATATCATCAGACTGTTTGCAGCCTTCATAGATGATTTTCATGTAGATCGTATGCTTATGCTGGAATATATATTACGGATGTCCAGTGAAACTTTAGACTATAGCTAGACCAAAATAAATGCCATGTAAAGTGTATAGAATTTATAGCCTTTATTTTATTTTTTTACTATTTATGAAGTTCTGACTCTTGTACTACTTTGTCCAACTATTTGACTGTGATAATAATATAAGCATAACATTTTTCTAAATTTTATGTCAAATGTACAAACTTTACATATTATTATGTATCATCTGTATAAATGGTACTTTTCTCTCTTATACAGTAGTCTACATGTATAGGATATACAGAATACATGTACCTATAAAGTTATAAACATGATTTGTGTGTCCAGTTTTGTATTTTCTGCTCAATAGATGTTAATTGGTGGTGTGATAGCACAGTGCATGTTATCTCAATGCCACATGCAGGGATAATTAATTGTACGCAGATGTCAATCTCCCAGGTAGTGATTATGCCCATCGGCCAATCAGAATACAGGTACACTTAAAGCTGGGAATAACTTGAT
>JAUTBV010107643.1:0-14767 GCA_032361325.1 Lepetodrilus fucensis
AATTAAATGCGACAATACGGCGGTCGCATTTTTCGCATTAATATTCTGCTGGCATTAATTTCATGATTTACAGTAATTATTTTGGATAAGAGAATGCAATCTCCTGTGACATTGCCTCCTTTGTTGCATGTGTTCTAGTTGTAAGTCGTCAATCTACAACAGCAATGAAATACTGTGGAAAACAGTTTATCTCAAATCACAAACATTTATTAATTAAGAGTACACTGATGTCGATTCAATGTAGAGTTGCCTCCCCTTAGCATGTACAGGGCTGCGTTCCGGCTGCAATACATTTCTCTACGAAGGGCTACATAGTGCTACACATGGTAGCACTACATAGCACTACTATTTTCTCCGGCTTTTGAGCCTGTAGTGTGTTGTAGGAAATAGTAGGAAAACCTAAAACATGAAGGGAATGGACTGCATGCATGTGCAAACCGATTTCCTGCTATTTTCCTACCAAATCGTTCATCCAGCTACTACTTTTTAGAATAGTAGCATAGTGTAGAGAATTGTAACGCAGCACTGTTTTTATAATTTTTAAAGCACAAAGAACATTTTTTCTCTGTTGATTTCCAACTTGCTCTGTATATTTTTATGTGAATAAAATCATTTCGTTGAGACAGTAACAAGATATTTGTTTGCATCAAACCAATGACATTGTGTATCAATAATGTACCTTCAAAATGATGAAGAGTTCCAATCAGATCCCTAACTTCATATATCAAAATACCAAAGCATCAAAGAAATATGTACCTCAATTCTCTTTGCAAACATTGATCTAAAACAACTCCAGTGTTTGCTGTAGTCATAATAAGATTGATTATCCATGGTCAGTCAGCAACACTACACAATAGGTGTAGCAGTTTGTTTTCCTGCTGAAAGTGACAATATGTTAATGGCACTGTCTGTAGGTTTGGAAGTATATATGCATTTATTCATTAAATGAAGACACTTAGCAGTGCTCATGCACTTCATCTAGATTATTACACCAACTGCAGTTATTGTCATCACACTTTCACATAACATGTAGGCATCATATGTTCATCATAGGTATGCATCATTAACACCATATCATCTATGTCATTGGCAAGCCCAACTTCACTCCTTGACACAAATAGAAACCATCACATTACACTGTTGGGTTGAACTGTCATGTTGAACTCTGAACTCTCAGGTTCAAGGTGATAAGACTGTGGAGGTTGGTGTCAGCGTTCCCTTCCTCTTTCTGTTCCTATTCCTGTTCCTGTTCCTATTCCTGTTCCTGTTTCTGTTCTTCTTTCTGTTCTCGTTCCTCTTTCTGTTCCTGTTCTTTCTTCCTTTACCACGTCTTCTTTGCTTTTTTTCCTCACCTGTCCTGTGACGCCGTTTCCTTCTTCGTCTTCTTTCCTTCTTATCGCGTAGCTTCTTGTCTGTACTTTGCTTTCTAATTTCTGCACTGGATTTTCCTGGCTTTAGTTTTGTCAGTTGAGACTTGGTGGTGTTAGCAGGAGTGGTTGTTGTGGTGCTTGTGTTCATTGCCTGCTTGACCTTGGATATCTGTTTTGCTGGACTTGGGCTTCCCTTCAAGCTCTTTACTTTCTTTCCTTTGACAACTGTATTTTCAACGGCTGGAGCATGTTTCTTTTCATCAGCTAGAGCATCTTCAGACTGGGCAGGTTCCTCATTAGCCTGGTCTTCAGATGGAGATGCTTCTTCAGGTTGTTCCTGCTGAACCTCTTGCAGGGGAGCAAACTCTTGCTTCACTTTAACAAAATCTTTCAGTGGAATATCCTTGACCAGCTTTCCCTTGTTCTTGGACGGTTCTTCACATATAGGTTCTTCATAAGAAAAGAATTTCACGTCAGTTTCTTTCATCCACTTTGCCAGCCAGAGAAGTCGGTTGTCACACACAAGGTAGTTCCCATCCACAGAGAGCGCCTGGATGTTTGGAAAGACTTTCCTCAGCGAGGGTGGAAGCGTCTGGATGTCGTTGAAGGTCAGGTCAAGCTCTGTCAGGTTCATCATCAATGGAGTGTCGTCAATTATCCCGAGAAATTTCTCCACAAGACTCTGGCTGCCCATGAGTCCAAGCTTCTCAAGTTTAGGCATTGCTGTTAAGAAGTTGTCCTCCAGTTTGAAGTCCTGTGTTGTTGGGACATAGGATATGTACAGGGACGTCAAGTTGTCCATGTTCTTAAAGGCTCCTGTAGCTATCTTAGTAATGGGGTTGTTAGAAAGGGTCAGTGTGGAGATGTTTCTCATGTTTGCAAACACACCTTTACCAAGAGTTCTCAATTCATTGCCTTGGAGGTTGAGGTACTTCAAGGACTTGAGTCTAGCAAGACCTCCTGATTTGATGATTCCAACTCTGTTGTTCTCCACAGTGAGGTATTCTAGTTTGGATGTGTTGGAGAACAGCACTCTCTCAATGTTGGCAACTTGGTTGGAGCCCATGTAGAGCTTCCTGAGATTGTCAGGCAGACCTCTGGGGATGTAGATGAGCTTGTTGTGTCTCAGCCAGATCTCCTGGAGCTTCTTCAGCTTGTTGAAGGCCATGAAGGCCACTCTAGTGATGTTGTTGTTGTTGATAGCCAGCAGTCGGAGGTTAGTAATATTTTCAAGATCCCTCTTTCGAATTTCATGAATATTGTTGTGGCCCAAACGTAGGTCAGTCACAGAGAAAGGAATTCCTTGAGGAACTTTTTTCAGCTTACAGTGAGAGAAGTCGATGAGCTGCAGAACTGGACTGCCCATCTTGAGTGCTGGAATACTGGCCAGGGGGTTGTTGTTGAGGAAAAGATAACGGAGATACTTCTGATTTTTGAAAGCATCTTCGTGAATTTTTACAATGTTGTTGTATCGCAGGTCCAGGTAATGGAGGTTTACATTCTTGTGAAATGTCTTGGCGTGGATGATGCGTATCTTATTTGTGCCGAGGTTCAGCTGGAACAGCGATGGCAGGGCATCTAGAACTCCTGTCACTGTAGCAATCTTGTTGTTGGCCATGTTCAGAATCTTCAAGTTGTTCATCCCATCAAAGGACTTGGAATAAATCCGTGCGATGTTGTTATTGGACAAGTCAATGGTCATGAGATTAGGAAGATTGAAGAAAGCATCTTTTTTAATTACACGTATCTTGTTTGCATTGATTTTGAGAACCTCAACTTTTACAAGCTTTTTAAAAGAATTTGTCACTAGTCCTTTGAGAGCATTTCCTTCCAAGTTGATAATTTGAGTGTTGGCATCAAAGTCTTTTGGTGGAATCAAAAGTCCAACCTTTGAGCAGTCGCTGACATTATTAAGGCATGATTTGCACTTGCTAGGACACACGGCTGGGGTGGGTGTTGTCACTATTGCCATGGCAATGGTAGAGGAGATAACTAGGATCCAAAATATGCTGGTAGCCATTTTGATTTTGTTGCTGGCTTACAGTTTCTTCATATCTGAAAATAATAAAAGATGGTGATTTATATGTTGCAAACATATTTTATAATGTCAGAAAGAATACCAATAAACTGTTAATGGCATGTTTTTAAAAGAAGTTTTATTGATATCCAAGTCTATAAGAGTAAAAGTAATATTACAATAGATATAAACAGATTTATTTGTTTAATATAAAGTTAAATACAAGTGTAACGGAATGCAATGGTTATAATCTAATTTTGAAAGATTATATCTGTTTTATGGCCAATATACTTGTAAAGAAAACCGTTCTATTATTTGAAAATACTTTGAAAGGAAGTGATCATTACATATGGGTGAAAGATTCCTGCTGTGACATAACGAATGAGAAATCTATCTAAATAATAAAGGGATATGTGTCTGATTGTGTACAGCTGGTGTACAGACTAGCAACAATGATTTTATTCCAGATTGGGGGGAAATAGTTATCATAACAAGCAATTTGTTGGTGAACTGTAAGTCTGAACATTCAAATTTGAATCCTTGTTAAAGGCATAATATCACGAATGATTGACCTATATAATGAACAAACAAATTTCTATCTGAGATCAAATTATGCATGATTTGTTCACCCAAAAGTTGGTATTTACTGATGTACTTATCACCCAGCACTCGATAGTTGTAAAACAAATAATATTTTATATTAAAAAAGGGAACGTTCCGCTTTTATCTTGTCTTTGATGCATCACTGCTTTAAGAAGAAATGTGTAGTGCAGTGGAGATTTGTCAACCACACAGCGGTGGAAAACCTTTTAGAAGTTACTAGTACAAACATGATTGTATGTATGTCAAGTGAATGTACAACACAACCATAAATATCTGTGATATTATGCCTTTAACCCTCTCACTGCTGGATTAGGCACAGATACTGTTCGTTAGGGAATCTATGGTTGCCTTCAGCAGGGAAAGGGTTAAGAGAGCGGTGTACTGTGAGATGGGGCAAGGTGGGTGGGAGATGGAGATCGTTTCAAGTGGAATAGTGTTTGTCTGTAAAGCTGAGCTCTGAAAGCTAATCCATGTCATAGCATGCACAAAGGAGCACATTGCAGTGCTATCACTAATGCAATCATGGTAATGTCAGAAATAGAAAGGAAATCTTGTGCTTTTTTCACTGTATTCTGAGTCACTATCACGTTCATCCTAAATCGTATTACAATCATGTAGTTCTATACCAGGGAATGAGAAAGTATTGATGTTTGTGCTATTTCTATGGAACACTGGAAATCCTGTACAGGCATCATATTCAGACGGATTAGTCTTACTCTGTTTTTAATGTACACATTTGTTTAATATTAAATTTGTAAATGCTGCTATTATGCATGAAGTATCATCTAGTTTTAATATTTCAAAAGTAAAATATTTTCTTGAAAGATTTTGTTATTTGAAAAATATATATTTTTTTTCAATAAAGTTTAAACATTCCTGTGTAAGTCCATATCTTTAATATCTTTAATTTTAATTATTAATTGAATCTGTTCTATCAGTTGCATAATTATGTTCATACTTAGGTTCTTAAT
The DNA here is from genome assembly GCA_032361325.1 of Lepetodrilus fucensis. Lineage (NCBI taxonomy): Eukaryota > Metazoa > Mollusca > Gastropoda > Lepetellida > Lepetodrilidae > Lepetodrilus > Lepetodrilus fucensis. Next base: position 4,962 of record JAUTBV010107643.1, read on the forward strand.
GTAAATATGCATACCTTTAGAAGTCAGAATCACTTCAGAGAATGTGACAGAATTTATTATGTTCACTTTTCAACTAATATTATAGTTATTGTAAATAATGATGAAATATTTTTGAGATTTTTTTTATTATAAGATATTTGTATATGAGTGAGATAATTATATATGAAGGAAATATACACATACATATGAGAAAAGAGCTTGATAATTTTATCTCGACTTTTATTGAAAATTAAAGTTTGCGTATATGATAAACCAGATGAATGTTCATGTTGGATTTAATATATTTGTATTACTGCAATGTATTTATTTTGTCACTGCAGTGTCCTATGTTTGGAATCATATCTTAATATTCTTGTGTACAATATATAAAATCAGATTACCTAGGATGTCTTCCCTCAGATTTGCATAACTGTGTTGACAATATGTAGAACAGAGAACAGATCACAGTTTCAAGAATGTTAGTAAAGAAATATATGATAGCAATCAAAAGATAGCAGCATAAAAAAAAAAGGCAGTAAGCTTTTTGGCTTGAAACAGGATTTGGACATGAAAGAAAAGTTTATTGTAAAACTGACAGAACAATGAAGGGCTCAGCATGTATCCTTGCATGAAGCTATGCTCAGGGCAACTATGCTTTTTATTAGTATGCCCATGTCCTCAGTGTTTATTTGTGTGGCTGACCCCGGGTTACCTCAGTCACCTCAGGACAACTGTCAGGCAATGCAGCTACTTGTAAACAAACACATCATCTTTCAAATGCCAGACTTGTGTTTAGTCTAGGTATATTTTTTTTAATAATCTGAATATGTAATGCTTGCAATATTAAGTAATAAGTACAGTTACCACTTCTTGAGTAATTATTACTACCTTTACATGCTATTATTTATAGACAATTTACTTTTATATCTTACAAAACGTGTTATAATTCTTTCTTTTTAAAATGATGCCGATATTGTAGCTTCTCTCACCAGATCATTTTCTTCATGCTATTTTTATCCACGATATGGTCTAAATAACCACAGAAGGAGGCCAACAGTTGTCCATGGAATTTCTTTGATTACATTAGAATGAAACACCCGCGCCACTGGGTCAGAATATGTTAGTGTTAGATGTCTGCCGGTACATGGATTTTCTGCTGGCACTGCAAGACTTGCCACTGGCTCTTCGTGTGGAACTACTCATCCTGTGACTCACAGCTCTGTGGCGGGGTGGGGCAGGGTGGGGGTGGGTGTAGGGTGAGATGGTGCATTGAAAGTGCATGTTCAGGTGGGGTGCTGATACTATACAGTTACTCCTCCCTTGGCTAATATACACCAGCATAGATCTACAGTAGCATGTAGTTGTCCTATTTTTACATTTTCCGTGTGTTACTAACATTTGTCCATGTGTTATTAACATTTGTCCATGCATTATTAACATGTGTCCATGCGTTATTAATTTGTTTTCCGTGTGTTATTAATGGGGTCAAATGTAATAAAGCATGAATGTTTGATTGGGATTTTCAAACATCATTTCAAAATATTCAGCGCTCTAATCCACTTTACAGACGAAAGCATAACCTAAACCTTTGTATGACTATACAAACCGTAGGCATTGAATGAATCGCTCGTAAAATCATTGTATATATTAATATTCTAAATTGTATACGAGGTTTATTTGTGTATTTTTGTCGTGATATATGACAGTTAACACACGGCCCGAGGGCGTTACCGGCATGTAATGCACTCCGTTTCAGGAATTACCCCTTGGGCTAATTTCTTCAACGTCGTGCATTACATACCGTAACGCCCTCGGGCCGTGTGTTAACCGTCACATAGGATCATAGTAGAATTAATACGTTGTCTGTACTGCTGCAGTGCAGTTATCTTCCTTGGTTCATCACTAGTGCTCGCAGATTTAACCACAATACTTAACACTACATGTGTTATAGGCTTCCTACTATTATAAACTTACTACGGACTTGTGCCACATAATTATATGCATGAGCAAACTTTATCTACTTCAAAGCCCATTCAGCAAACTACTGCTTTCAGAAAAAGTAACATAGTATACGAAATGCAGTGTAGCATGAACGCAGCTGGTTTTACAATTTGCTAGAAAGTTTAATTTTCATCATTTGCAATCCATGAAATTATCTAAGCACAGTTTTATGATGTGCCACATTGAGATTGCATTGATAAATACAAATAGTTAATTAGTCTTCTTTTTTTTTGCTCTTAGCAAGTTTTAACATAGACTTATAAATAGCTATCTATGTAGGCATGCAAATTGATGAGAAATCTAATCGTCAGATAAGAACAATAAATTATAGATATATTTTGCAGAATATTTGGAAGAATTCTATGGAATTTTATGTTTATTATTACCAAGCTGGTTATATGGGTGTATTATTCTATTGTTCACTGTTTAGATAAATAATATAAATATTATTTCTTATTTCCGGACTTTCCATATGTTCAATGGACAGCTGTACAAAATATGCAAGTAAAAAAATACTTCTATTAGCGATACAAGCAGTAATCTATAAATGTTTCAACTTAGCTGACAATCTATGAAATACATACTTTATGAAATTAATTGTTCAAAGTTCATACAAGAAACATTATCTTCTATGTATCTTTTTTCTCTCTAATTTCATGTTAATCTTGATTCTGGTAGATCTAGCTAATGATCCTCTTTCATATTAATCACAAAATTGTTTATTTTCATACAACTTTTATTTGAACATATAACTTTCATATAATTTTCATTAGGAAATTGAATCATTCTCTGTTTAAATGTTCTTAGAGAATTCAGGTTTCTGTATTGTGTATAAGAAATTCCAAATTTAAATCAAAATTAGTTCTTTATATTCATGTTTGTTTTGTTTTTCAATTTACCACATACATATTTACTTTAATATTGTAGTTATCTGCTGTTTAATTAATTGGTTATATATCGGAACTACAAATTATGTTTTTCGTTAGTGATAGAAAATTGTAAAACAAGTTGAGAAACATTTGCTTCAAAATACAAATTATGTTTTTTCTTAGTAAGAAACATTTGCTATTTTAAATATTATCATATAAGAATATTTACATATGTAGGTTCAATCTTACCTTTTCTGTGTGAGTGTTCTAATTCAATATAGTAAATTCCTACAGAATTGTCCTAATCCAATGACAGACACATAGTGGAATCCTACTGTGGTGATATTTCACAAGCCTATGAGATACGTAAAACTAGAATTATTGTGCTGTGGAGATGAAGGAACACTTATAGTCTGTTTCTGATATGTCTATACTATGTGTATGCTGTTTCATTATTGTAATATTGCCTTGGGTATTACTTTCTAATCTTGCTATGACTGATTACCATAATTATTGAAATTTAGAAGTTTAAATTGATGTAGGGGGGAATATTTTTTCATTTTGCTTCTGTCTCACATGTCTTGTGTGTGAGAAAATGACAGCTTTTGCTCCGGATTTTTTGTGGTATAGATTTACCCTACTCCTGCAGGATTATGCACTACCACACCACTATAGGGCATTTATGGTTGCCTCCAGCATGGAGAGGGTTAATGTAGGAGCGGAAACTGCAGCAATTGTTAAATTAAATACCCATAAGGTATGAATGCCGAATGGTGTGTGTGTGAATCAAGATATGTAACCCTTCTCCTTGCATATATAAACAACCACCTTTGTGACACAATCTTGAAAGCAGGTATCAATCTCTAACACCCACAACCACTACCAACACTACCACCACCACCGCCATCAATATGGAAGAGATTCGATGACCGTGTTCCTGTTCCACGGAATGATGGTAGTGCTACAAAGAGTTGTAATTCTCAGATTGATAGCAAGTTCCAGCTCTCGTAGATCTAGAATCATTCTGTGCAGTGTGACAAGGAATGTGTCTTCTCATTGGAAAACACTTCCAGAAGTAGAATTATTGAAATGTCGCGCCTTTAATCATACCATAAAGGCATCTCGCTCTGTTCACCATCTGTGATTGATGGTTGTTGTAGGCTCTTCTCCCTCTATGAGCAAGTAGTGGTGAAATAACTGTGGAAAATCATTTAAAACACAAATTGACCAATTCCAGCATGGCAGAGTTGCCTTTAGACTGGTGCTGTCAATCACCACCAACACCTACTTCAGCTTTAACAACATTGGAAGGTTTTACTTTGCTGTCTAAACTTACTAGAAATACAAACTTCCACAGTCTATGCTTACTAGCAACACAATCTCCAAGTAGATAATGTTACAAATATGTCATACCATCCACACCAAACTTCTCTGGATTTCCATTTGTGACTACCTCCATCTTGTAAGAGTTGACCGAGTGGTTCTGTCGGAGATAAGTAAATTGTTGTTGTTGCCTCAGGTGGAAGTGCTTGGTCAGGCACCGAGGTCATCCATTAGCAGGATTAGTGTGGGCATCAGGCACTGGCTTACGGTTACCGGTCATCCATTCACAATCATCAGAGAACACTTGATTTCGTTTAGACTTGTATTGAGGCACTGCCATTTAAGGCCTGTCTGTATGCATGGCAGATATGCATGTCTGTATGCATGGCAGATTTCTGTTTGCTCTGTTGTCCAAGCAGATTTTCTGTTTACCGATTCATTACCATTTGTACTAGTATATATCATTTATATAAGCTGTTAGTGCAGTGTAACATTTATAATGTAGTTTTAGTCATCTCACTGCTGGATTAGGCACAGACGCAGTCATTAAGGGCACATCCAGTTGCCTTCAGCACTGAGAGAGTTAAAGTTGAAAGTGCAACAGGTTTTTTCTAAAGGAGATGAAATGTACATGTGTGGTATATTTTTCTAAATGTTAAACACTTTAAAGTAATCTAGAGATACTTCAAATGTTGATGTATATTTAACAGACACTAATTACTAGGTTGATATATGCTGGCAACTAGCTATACCATACAATAATTCAACGAAACCTATTCCTGCATGTTCCAATATTAGACTGAAATACAGACCCAACATGAAATTCATACACCCCCTTTTTCTTGTAAAAGGCCTTATTAGTTTGATCGTGGACATGGAGAGGGTACCAACATGTGGCATCATGGGATGTTTAAATGGCAATGTTCTTAAGGCGGTTTATTTATCCACCGATACGAGTGTATTCAAGAGAAGCAGCTGAGGAGTAGAGTTTCTTATGATTCACAGGATAATAATGTTCCTGGCTAACTTAGCAGTCATTGTTGGTCTGTGAACATGTCCTGGGGGTGGCTAGTGGCAGCATGACTTCCAGTCTGGTCATCAACTTCCAGCTTTACCGTGAGTCAGTCAGACCTGCTACCATGAGTCAGTCAGACCTGCTACCATGAGTCAGTCAGACCTGCTGATGTAGAGTTCAGACCTGGCTAATGTTATCACATTGTTGTAACACTGATCATAGACTTTTATAGAGCATTGGCATATATATAGTGATCATGGGCATGTATGAATTGTGGGCATTCATCATGGACAATGTGATCATGGATATTCATTGACTTTATATATCATTGTCTTATGATATTGAACATGGGTTTTCAGATGTCAAGTAGAGATTGTGAACATACAATAATCATGGACCTGTAGACATACATATATTTTAGACATACAGAGGTTATGAAAAAAAGCAGATAACATGCATGATTAAAGTTTTAATCAATTCAACAACATGACTTCTTTCATCTTCAGTTTATCTTCAGATGTGAAACTCAGCCAACTCATTACTGAATACTTTGCCTAGCTGGCTTATCAGTATCCACAGTCTTTATCCCAGACACATTTCTCTAAGATTCATTCAGTAGTTCTTCAGGAGATTCATTCCCACTGAGCGATGACAACATTAAAAAAGGTTTTACGTTATGGTGAATGTGGTAATTAACATACTTCATGGTAGTCTTGATATTAATCAGTTATCAAAAGAAATCACTAGCAAACTAATGTTTCACAAGCTTTATCACAGTATGCAGAATTGTGTGGAAATCTATCTCAGGACTTCACAGTGGCTTCTTATGGTACTGCTGATAAATATTCAATGTTTCAACCAACTTGAAGTAAAATACAATGATAACAGAGATGAGAAAGAATATCTATGCATTCATGTATGGAGCAGTTTGTTCAACTGTCAGATCATACTATTGGTTGTACATTTATTTTAAAGTGTAATGGATTTTAGCAGATTTGTCTATACCAGATTAGCTAGATTACAAAGTGGAAATATAATTTAAAATATTGCAGGATTGGAAACAAAAACAAGAAAATAAATCTAATGTGATGTAGGAAATTATTTAGGTATGACAGTCATGATTGCAGTTGTATTGAACTTTGTATTGGACAAGTGAATAATACATGTATTCGTATACTTTGATTGTAATATAGTGATACATGGACACATTTATCCTCCAGTATTTTGTAATTACTTAACCCTCCTCCTGACCGCAATCAGATGTTGCAGAGAACAGCAGGATGATGTCAGTGTACTCTACTGTTAGTTGTGTTCATTTCAACATTTGTAATACATTTCATACCTGTATTGGGACAGAATGATCCATGTGAGGCGAAAGGCGAAGGATTTAAATATCCAGTCTGTCTGAGTGTAAGTGACCACATCAAACAGCTAGAAAACATTGTAGTTAGGCTAAGTATAGCCCTTGCTACCATATATATTATATATATAGTACTTGCTTCCTCTGTCAAAGTTGTCACAAATGGGTGAAAGATTCCCGCAGCAACGTTAAACTCTATAATCACTCACTCATCTGTCAAAGCTATCAATGTATCATGTCTATATTTCACTTCTGTTTTAGAACTGTATGTATCTGATTAACCACAAGAATATAATGCATGTACTCTACCATGTATACTCTATTATATATTTATAACCATGGTTTCCATTCAAGTATCCTAATTCAAACTCAGTTGGTTATCAATGTTCAGTTTGAAAGTGATGAATATTTCAGTTTAACCCTCTCCCTGCTGAATTATGGATAGGGCATTTCCGGTTGCCTTCAGCAGGGAGAGGGTTAACATGGTCAATTACAATGTCACTCGGATAACATGTGAATAGTGTTGTTGCCATTGTCACATTGGCTATCAAATAATTTGTTTTGTCTAATAAATACATAAAAGCAGTTTACATCCATTATAAAATGTATACATAATGATTTCATATCTTGTCCATTTTCCTCTTCTCGCATATTTATTGACTTACAACTGTAGCTTTTTTTTAATGAACCATTTCTAGATGTACTCATGTTGATAATTTGTTAATTTTTGTGGCAAACCTTGTATGAAATGATAAGTGTGAATCCAAACTTTATCCTGCGTTATCTACTATTCATCAATGCTTACTCTGATAAATAGCTGTAGTCATTTCCTTTGTGAATGCCACCCAGAGCTAGCAGCTTTACTGCAATACCCAGTGCTACAGTGGTTCCCTCCTGCTGTGTGCTAAAGCCATGAGAGAACTGAAATACATTTGAAATTGGCTCTAATTCCCAATGAACGAAAACAAAATAAATGACGTGCTGTTGTCATTTGTGTTTCAGGATGTCTCAGACAACAGTAAATCGAGTGAGGATGACTCGGACAAGATGGAAGGCTATCTCTTCAAGAGGACAACCAACGCCTTCAGAAGCTGGGTCAGGTAAGAACCCACTTACCACAGAGAGTTCTAGCTACTCTTTAACCCTCTCCCTGCTGAAGGCAACCAGAGATGCCCTAATAAGCAGGGGCCCTATTCTCGAAACATTCTTACGATATTCTTAGCCTAAGAGTAAGAACGCTTTTAACTTTATCTTAAGGATATCTATAGCATGAGCTATTCACGTTATTAAGCTAAAAAGATCTTAAGAAGTTTCGAGAACAGGGGCCCTGTACTTTTACCTAATCCAGCAGGGAGAGGGTTAACCCTCCTGATGGCAACCTGAATTGCACTGCATAGCTATGATTGCATTTGCAATGTTAATCCAGCAGCTATTTATAGATATTTTCATTCCGCTGCTAACATTATTTTCTCAACTTTTGTCATCCAACCTTATTCTTGATATTGGTCTGGGTAATTCTTTTCAAATCGGTACACCTTGCAAGACAATCCATCAACTGTTCACCAGTCCTATAAACTTTTAAACAGTGTTTACACAACAGAACCATAACGTTTAAGATCACGTGATATCTGATATCACTGTAGTTCCTGTTTGTATTGGATCAAATTTGGCAATGACTACAATTTCGGTAAAAACTACTTTTCTATTTGCATTTGGAACCACTTAACCATATTAATAGTAAAAAAATACACTTTTAATCGTTGGCATTTTGCCAGTGGAGACAAATATGTAAATATATTTTTTTTGGATTCATAGCAGAATATATTTACCTAGTTGTAAGCTTTTTGACATCAAAACATTCCAGATTGTAAAGAATAGTTATGTTTCAATAAAATATAGTTGCGGATGGACATTGCTATGAACTTACTGTACACAAACTACTGTAAATCATGAAATTAATGCAAGCAGAATATTAATTCGAAAAAATGCAACCGCTGTATTGTCGCATTTAATTGCTGCGTATTAAAGGTAAATACTGGGGGAAAAACATGTATGAAGACATGACCGTTCGCATTTTATTGGTGTCGCATTTATGTCTAAAATCTAGAGGTCACATTAAATTAGTGACATATTAATTTTGTGATTTACAGTATTTCGATTTCATATTCTGACTACTTATATTGATATTTGACCTCTTTAAGTTTCGGGAAAAGCAGAAATGTCAACTTTGTTTACCAACTTCTTCATATGAGTTAATAAAATGCAGACGAGGACAAAAACTAAATGACCTTGAGCTCAAGATGGAGTTTTAATATCCATCACATGTCTCAAGTGTAATTTAAAGTGATTCTAGCATTTCTTGTGTTTGTGATCAGCATGATCTCGGCATGTCTCACTGCAATACTTCAGTAAACATGTATTTAGATGAGGCTGTATTTGGCCCTGACAACACGACTGGTAGCCTGAGATCTGGTGCAGTGTTTTGGCTGTGTTTACGTAGACCAGGGTGGGATTGTGCCCCTGGAACCGTGGCAAGATGATCACTTCCACAGATGCCTGCAGATCCAGTGCTACTCCATTTAGAAGTCTTTATTTCATTTTATGAGTGGGAAGCAAGGTCGTTCTTCATAAACACAATACTGAGACACGGTAATTACGTCGTGATTTCTTTTCTCTCCCTCGTTTGAATATTTTCGCAATAACTTTAGAAGTGTAGTGCTATAAATTGTGAGTTTAATACAATCTAAACTAATGGTAATAATGTATTTATTTCTTTTAATGGCTTTTTAATTTTCTTGTTTTCATACTAAGGCTATATATTGTAATACATGAAAGTTCTGTCAACAAGAAAGCGATGTGAGAAGTAATAATGGTTTAGAGTCACATAGTGTTTTCTTGACAAAGTAGCGTTGAGGTTTTAGGTGTAAAAGGATAAGAATGTCAACAGAATTACATAAATCAAATAATTGGTTCCAACACATTTTTATGTCACTGTTAGTTTCTGCTTGTCATAGCTTGTCATTAGGAAAGTCTTTTATTTGAGTACAGTCTTATCCCTATATAACACTTTACTGTCATATGCACCTTTTCACGGGGGCGGGATGTAGTGTAGTGGTAGAACGTTGGACTTCGGAGTCAAAGGTTCCAGGTTCAAATCCTGTCCCGGGGGCCCCGGCGTCAATGTTACATTTCTGACGCGATATTGATAGGATGCACTGACTGTAGAGTGGCAATGCAGTTATCATCCTTGGTCTTGTCA